>PVJO010004687.1:0-106964 GCA_004026905.1 Hystrix cristata
AGTAGCCTTTCTCTTTTCTTCCTCCTCTGGGTCCCGATTGTTGAACACAGAAAAGGCTGTGTCCATCAATTGGGTCATAGGTGTCTGGGGCCCCATTTGGAGCTTTTGTAACTTACGCCGAATATCTGGGGCCGATTGTGAGATAAAGTAATGCCCGAGGAGAATCTCTCCCTCATGGGAAGATAAATCCACGTTCGTAGATTTTCTAAAAGCCTCTGCCAGTCGGTTGTGAAACCTAGCAGGGTTTTCCTCTGGTTCCTGTATTATGCAACTCACTTGATCATAATTAACAGCCTTTTTAATGCACCTTTTCATTCCCATAATAAGAGCAGATATCATTTTAGACCTCTTTCTTTGTCCCTCTGGAGTATTATAATCCCAGTTTGGTTCTGTTGGTGGAAGAATAGTATCTGCAGGGTAATTTCCTTCCCTATCTAAAGTAAATTGCTCATTAGCATAGTTTCTAGCCTTTTGTAAAATTCTCTGTTGTTCATCTAGAGTACAGCAGTTAGCCAAGATGTATTGAACATCTCGCCATGATAAATCAAAAGCAAGAGTCAAGGTCCGAAACCCATCTGTAAACTTACTGGGGTCCTCGGACAGTTGACCTAAGCGCTCCTTGCACAGTTGAATGTCTGCAACTGAAAAAGAAACTTGTATCTGAGTATTTCCCCCTTGGCCTGGAACTTCTCTCAGAGGCAGCATAAATTGTGAACTAGGGTGGTAAAAGGCGCCACTTTGGGTTTTTCCCTGCAGGACTCAAAACTGCCTGAGAAGCATAAGAGGGCTGAGGATCATTGGATTTCCCTTGGGGCACTAGGCTCTGGAGGAGTTCCTGAATCATTTGGGAGGAACAGAGTTGACTTATCTACTTGGGGCTTATTGGGGGGAGGTTGAGAAGGATCCTCAGTATTAGACGATAAAAGGGGGTCTTCATCTCCCTGAGAGACATGTGGGGTCCCCAGGATAGGATCATCTAAGATATCTCTTTCCTCTTCAGGGGCCACTCTAGATACCATAGCCTTTGAACTTTCCCTTCTATGAAGAGTTATAAAAGCCTGAACATAAAGCATTTCATACCATCTTTCGTGTTTTAAGCAAAAACACCTTAACTGGAGAATAGTTTCATAATTCAAAGTACCATTTAGCATCCATCTTTCACCACCTCCCAGTTTATATTGGACCCAAACCATATTGCAATAATGAATAAGTAATTCACGCTTAAGGCGATCTGGGTTGAAATTATTCCACTCTTGAAGGATACGGCCCAATGGTGATGTGGGCGGAATTTTCGCCGCAGTAAAGTCTAGTAGATTTCCCATCTGCTTGTCTTGGGATCTATAGAGAAGGAGAGAATTAGATCTGCACTCCTTAAGGAGGAGTCCCTGCCTAAGGAAGAGCTCTAGAGCTAGCCCACAAGGTGTGCACTCCCTTGGGTGGCCAAACGAAGACTAGATGGACGTCTCCATCCGAGTTGCGACGCGCGTCGTCTTCCCTTGAGAAACCTTTAGACTCCTTTAGACTACTTAGAACCTTTAGATTATAGTGGAACTTCCCCAAATAAAGTTCCCTTAGTCTCCTCATTGAGACCATTGATAGCTCAACTAGCCTTAGAAATCAGATGGGAAAAATCTCTTGCATTCATTTCAGCAGAAGTACTAAGAACTGGGAGAGCTCTGTAGTTATAACTCTCAAGTTACTTTGGTAAAGTTTCTAAATATTAAAACACTGTTCTGTTTAATTATCAGGCATTGATCTTTAACTTAACTATATTTAAAAAGGAAATATAAAAACCAAGAGATGATGGTCTCAGATAAACTCTCAGGGTGGCTGAGGTACTAGGTTTTAGTCAAAAGCCTCGAGATTTTAAAACGGACAAATTTTTCTTTGCACTTTATTTTCCCCCACAGTGGTGGAAAATGCTTAGGTCCCCAGCAGGGGAACGTGCCGATTTTGCGTCCATTGGTTCCCCATTCATTTGGGATCACAACCAGAGGCAGCTGTGACTCAGATTCCAGTCTGTGTATCACCAAAATAAACCTCTTGAGTTCTTAAAGAAATAGCACATAATTTTTTGGGGGGGCTCTCTATGACTCCTTATGCTGTTTAAAATTAGAGGTTTAGCTTGTAAGACCAGTCATTTAAACTTGTAATAAGATAGGAAAATGAAAAGAAAAAGTTCAGCAGCAGTTCCAAAAGTTCAGCAGCGGCAGGGTCACGTGGCGCTCGAGAGACAACCGATATACCATCCAAGGCAGAAAGGGAACAGGTTTCCAAAGCGTGAGGTATGTAACCAGATTAACTTATATGCAACAAATATAGCAATAAAATATAACCAATACAATGAAAATAGTGATTCATAACTGAAGCATAGGTAACTGGAGAGAAAAACAAGCAAACAACTAAAAGGAAAAATAGTTATTTTCTCTTCTCCTATCTTTGCTATCAGAAAAGCCATGAATAATTCCTTTTGCACGGTATAGAGCCATAAAAAGAGAAAGAGAGGAGAGAGGAATGAAAGTCCGCTGAACAGTATTTTTGTCCAGTGGAATTTCATCTTGCCTGGGTTCCTTGTACGTGGTGGCTGGAGCGTAGTCCTGGTTGTATCTCCCTGTAGCTGGATCTGGGTCAGGTGGTGCCTCTGAGGTCCAGTAAAGTCTCTCTCCTGGCTGGCTTCGCCAAAAATGTTGTCGGATGGGAAGGGGGATTCAGAAAATATATCTCCAGGTTCTTTATTCGCGCAGGCAGTGAATTGCAGGAGCGAATTTTAGGGCATCGGGAAAGTTTATTTAAATAACAAAAGGGAGACTGGTTTGGCCAGGTGGGTAAAATAACTAGCTGATGCTGCAGTTAGGAATCTGAAAAGGCCTAAGAGACTAGGGAGCGGGGGGGCAAGCGCGCAGGGCAGAAGGGAGAGCGCGGGGAGCGAGGGGGCGAGAGAGGCAAGAGAGCGAACTTGTGGTGCCATTCATATCTATCTGGATTCTGTTCTCTTGAGAGTTTCCCGATCCTGTGAGAAGAGGGGCGATTGGAATTTCGCGCCCCAGGCTGACGTCAGGTCAAACACTCCCCAAGGTCATGTTTATCTTCCCAGCCAAGTCAGGCCATGCCCTATTCCTATATCAACATTGACTCTCACAGTCCTGAAAGCTGCAGGTCCAGGATCGAGGTACTGGTAGGCTAGTGCTGGGCAGGGCTCTACTTGGGTCCTGGAAGGCCCCTTCTTGCTGCTCCCAACAGAGCTGTCTGGCGTCTCCTCTCCTCAGGGCGCAAATCCCATCATGGGGTCCATCTTCAATTCTCAGTACACTGCACTGGGGTTAGGGCTTCAGAGTGGGGATTTGGGAAAACACACTTCAGTTCCTAGTAAGGGACCTAGCGGAGGGGATGCTGCTGGGGTTGGGCAGGGAGCATGTGGTCTGGGGTAGCTGTGGCCATGGACTGCGGGGCCCAGTGCGGATGGAAGTTTTCACATGTGGACAGCCACATCCATGCTGAGGTGCCTTGCACTGCTCAGACCAGGTGACAAGCTTTTGGAAATCCATAGAGGACAGACCCTTGTAGAGCAAGCCCCAGCCAGCAGGGGTGTCCTCAAGTTGCAAGCAGCCTTGGAAGGAGGTATTCAGCACCTGCCCCAGTCCTCCTCAGCAGGGAGAGCTGGGTGGGGGCCAATCTGACAGAAGTCACAGTGCACTGACCTCAGCATGTAGCCGGAGTCAGAATGGGACCAGGCCAGGAGCTGCCTACCGGCTGCTGGGATTTAGGAAAGAGGGCAGGCATTTGTTCTCCTCAAGGGCAGCAGCAAGGGGTCTGCTGGTCTGTGCCAAGGACTTGAGCCTATCTGGAAAGGACAGGTGGAAAGCACAGGACTGGGCTGGACACCCAAGTGGGCATGGGGAAGTGGAGGCCGGGCTCAAGTCTCCAGATGGAAATACAGTACCATGCAGTGAGGGAAGGATTAGCAACCCGCTGAATGTGCCCCAGAGGAATGTACACGATGTGACAGCATCAGAGACTCTTAAAACTCACAGGCTCCTGGTGCTGGGGACCTGGCCTTTCTGCCTCCCTTTCTCCCCAGCAAGTGCTGGCCTTAGTGAGACACTGGGGAGCTGTTTGGAGTCCTCCACTGCTTTTGGGAGCCCTAGGTCCTACTGTGGGGCTCAAGCCTGGGTTCCTGGCCAGACAGCCTTCTCCTCTCCTCTCAACACAGTGGCACCCAGAGGCAGGACTGTTCTGCTGCCCAGGCCTCTCCGTGACAGACTTGGAGCCCTTGCCTGGCCCCCTCAGGCCCAGGCATACCTTGGGCAAGCTGCAGAGGGTGGGTTGGCCCAGCTGACCACAGACCTGCGGTTAGGACGCCTGTGGGAGAGCAGGGCAGGCTGAGACAACCTGTTCTCCCATTTGCTGGCAGTGCCACAGCCACCCACCTGCCTGCACAGAATGTTTTTTTTAAGAAGTTTTTTCTGCTGCTGCTTTGGCAGCCTTGTGATGTTCATCAATAAGAGTTGTTTGCTTCTGTGTATGAAGCTGGACAGGGAAGGCTTGTCTGTTATTCCGTGTCAGGCTGCAGATGTGGGCCTTCGGAGTGAACCCAGCTCTGACTGTCCTCTGACTTCCGGGTTCGTGAAGGGGGAGGGCCCATAGGCACACTTTCTTCCCCCCCAGCACACCTGCCTGTGGTGTGCGCTGGTTTCATCTGTAGAAAGGAAGGAGGCCCAAAGGAGCTGATGTCTGTGGGCTTTGGCAGGGTCCTGGCCATGCCTAGACCTGGAGCCAGCAGTGGTACTTCTAGAAGTGCTGGCCTTTATGACTCCCAGGCAGGGCGGCCTCCTGACCCTGAAGCCTAGGTGAAAGGAATGGGCCAGGCCAGTGTGTGGTGGGACCCTGAGGACTGGGTTCAGAGGCCCCATCAGGGTCTGATTGCTGTTCTCCTTGCTCTCTGCTGACCTCTCTGCACTGTGGGGCCCGGTTGCTTCCTGGTCTTGACCCTGCTGCTCCCTGCCCACACCACTTCCTCTTCCAGTGGGCCGGGCTGGGCTCAGGACGGCCTTTCCCTTCTCGGTTGGCCCCAAGGCAATCTGTGTCCTAGGTGCCATATCGACACTTGTTTATGCCGAGAGAGACACTGCCAGCCCAATGGTTGTGCCGAGTTCCTTCCCTTTCTGAGGCTGGGGAGCTGGAAGTAGTTGTCATCAGCCTGGCAGACTGCTGAGGGCCACGGGATGTGGAAGGGAGAGGAGCTTGAGAGAGCACACAGGCCCTCAGAGCATGCTGCACTGCCTTGCCTGCAGGCAGATTGGGATATTTAGTTCCCTAACATTATGGTGTCCGGCAGCCAGGTTCCTATAGCAGCTCTCTCGAGTCAGGGCCCAAACTCAGCTGTGTGCCACCCTTGGCCCTGGCATCCTTACCCCTGTGGAGTTAAGTTAGTTTAGGAACCAGCTGTGGTCTGGTCTTCCTGCCTCTTCTCAAACCTGCTGAGCTCCTGCAGCTCTGCAAGGCTTATGGCTTGGGGTTGGGTTGTCCAGTGACTGCCAGGTGGCATCTTTCAGGAAGCCTGGGACGCCTTTGGACCTCACAGAACACGTTTCAGAAGAACCACACAGGACAGGGTGTGTGGCCAGTGCTCAGTGGGACCCTGGTCCCCACCAGGGCCTCAGCTGCCTTAGGCATGGATCTGACGCAAGCCATTTGTCCCCTTCAGTCAGCATGACACTTGTCCCTCTGTGTGCATCCAGCAGTCCAGGCCTGCATCCCCAGAGCTTCGGGTCCTTTGCTAGGACACGGCAAGAACCCCTGACACCGGTGAGCTAGTGCTCTGCAGGCCAACCTGGGCTGCCTCTGCCTTACGTTTCTCTCTCCTTTTAGACTGGAGAAAGTCCTGGCCCCAAAGGGTGCCAGCCTGCCTGCCTTCCTCTGGACCCCCCACTGCTGACAAGGTTGGGACAGAATGCTCACTGGGGTGCATGTCAGGTGCCGCCCACCCATCATGCTGCTCACAGAGGCTGCGGGTTTTCTGACCAGGCCCCACCTAGGACCTGGACCTCAGCAGCCTCCTCTGGCAGAGTCAGGGCAAGGAAGCATGAGGGTCACTCAGGACACCTGCACCCAGCCCCGGGGCCCCAGGTGAGGACTGGATCCTATTTCCTAGGCATCCTCCATCCACCCAGAAGCTGCCGCCCAGCCATGGAAGGGGAGGAGCGGCCACCTCAGGAGGTGAGGGTGCTGGCTGCCAGGCCTTTCCACAGGGACACCATCTACCCTGTGGCCTCTTCAGGTCCCTCTGGCTCATTCTCTGCCAAGAACTTGCTGTGGAGACTAGGTTTTCTGCACCCTGTCAGGAAGCCCCTCCAAGGGGAAGGTGGGGGTCCTGACCTGGGGGCTGAAGGTCATGAGCGGCCTCTCCAGGACACGTGGACACCAGCCTGAACTCTCCTTCCCACTGCAGGCTGAAACCATCATGACATCAGGGGCCTCAGAGTCAGTGCCTAGGATGCTTTCCGAAGAAGCCCAGAATTTGTGTATGTCTTCCGCAGGTCCTTGGGCTTGGGGCACCCTCTGGGTGCAGATGAGGGTGCTGAAAGAAGCACTAGCCTGTGGGTGCCAGAAGGGGGCTCCTGAGCATGAGTGGGGTGAGGGCAGTGGGACCCCCCCCCCACTGCATCACAGTACCCTGGTTGGAGTTGAGCACCTGATCCCTACTGTCCCCCATTCTGCAGTACCTGGGGCCCACAGCGGCCAGGCATGTGGACAGGGCAGTCTGTCAGAGCATATGCTGTGGGAGTCAGACCCACCCACAGTCCCCTGAGTCCAGAGTTGGGCCTTCGCCCACCGTGGCCCTGCTGTCCCTGCAGCCAACGTGGACGCCTTCAACCTACTCCTGGAGATGAAGCTGAAGCGACGGCGTGAGCAGCCCAATCTGCCACGCACGGTGACCCAGCTGGTGGCTGAGGATGGGAGCAGGGTGTATGTGGTGGGCACCGCCCACTTCAGTGACGACAGCAAGCGGGATGTGGTGAAGGTGAGGGGGCCATCAGGCCACACCCCTCCATTGCTGTGCATTCCAAAGCCACCCACGGCTGTGTTCCAATCCTGTGGCCCCTGCCGTGCAGATGTACCGCCTTGTTCATAACTGTACAACCTGTTGCTAACTTCCTTTAGTTGTTTAAAGAATTGAGGGGCTGGGGCTGGGGATTTAGCTCAAGTGGTAAAGTGCTTGCCTCGCAAGCTCAGGGTCCTGAGTTCAATCCCCAGCACAAAAAAAACCAAAAGAATTGAGGGTCATCGGCAGACAGGTGTTAGAGCAGGGCAGCACCCTTGGGTGACTGCACCTTGCAGACCATCCGAGAGGTGCAGCCTGACGTGGTGGTTGTGGAGCTCTGCCAGTACCGGGTATCCATGCTGAAGATGGACGAGAGGACGCTGCTGCGTGAGGCCAAGGAGGTCAGCCTAGAGAAGCTGCAACAGGCTGTGCGACAGGTGTGCACACAGGGGCAGGTGTGGGGCAGGGCCAAAGTCCCCGTGTGTTGTGCCCAGGCTGGGGCCCAGGACACTGGTTAGTGCACAGCCCCCCAGCCTGCCTAGCCTCTGCCGGGGTGGAACCCTGACCTCAACACATAGATGAGAAAGCTGATCTGAGGTCTCAGTGAGCCAGGGCAGGTGCCGGTCAGGCCTCTCAGTGGGAGTCAGAGTCTCAGCACAGCCTGGTAAGGCCGTCCCACCACATGGCTGCAGACCCTTGTCCTGTGCTCCTCACCAAGACTCAGGCAGCACAGCCCCCCATCTGTTTGCCTGGGGTCAGTGCCACGCTTCAGGTGTCCATGACACTATGAGATACCCCATTCAGCACCCTGACTGTCCTGTGAAGAAAGCGGTCCTTTCCTAAGAGGACACGTGTGGCAAAAGTGGCTGTCAAGGCCAGGGTGTGGCCTGGTGTGGGAGGAGCCAGAGGACGTGGGCCTGGTGCTGCCCAGCCTCCTTCCCCAGGCAAGCACAGCATGACAAGCCCCACCTCTCCCGCAGAATGGGCTCATGTCTGGGCTCATGCAGATGCTGCTGCTGAAGGTGTCAGCCCACATCACTGAGCAGCTGGGCATGGCCCCGGGTGGCGAGTTCAGAGAAGCCTTCAAGGAGGTGTGTGCCAGGCACAGACTGGGGGCCGAGAACCTGACCCTGGGAGGGGGTGGTGGGAGCTGCAGGACTACGTCCAACATGGCCTCTGCTCCAGGCCAGCAAGGTGCCTTTCTGCAAGTTCCACCTGGGTGACCGCCCCATCCCTGTCACCTTCAAGAGGGCCATTGCCGCACTGTCCTTCTGGCAGAAGGTCAAGCTGGCCTGGGGCCTGTGCTTCCTGTCAGACCCCATCAGGTAGGGCAGCGCCTGGCCCATGCATGTCCCTCCAGCCACATCCACTGCTTGCTCCAGCCAAGCCGCCCGCTTGAGGCCCTCTCCCCTTCCTCTTACCATAACCCCAAGCCCTGTACTGTGGTGCCTGCCCTGGGCCAGCAGCCTGTCCTGCGGAGCTGGCAGTGTAGCTCTGCCCACAGCAAGGATGACGTGGAGCGCTGCAAGCAGAAGGACCTGCTGGAGCAGATGATGGCCGAGATGATTGGCGAGTTCCCTGATCTGCACCGCACCATCGTGTCTGAGAGAGACATCTACCTGACCTACATGTTGCGGCAGGCCGCCCGGCGCCTCGAACTGCCCCGAGCCTCTGAGGGTGAGGGTGACAGGGACAGGTTCTCCGGGACGCTGTGCCTCCTGCAGTGCACTGCTGACCTTCGCCCTCCCCACAGCTGAGCCCAGGAAGTGCATGCCCTCTGTGGTTGTGGGCGTTGTGGGCATGGGCCACGTCCCTGGCATCGAGAAGAACTGGAGCACCGACCTTAACATCCAGGAGATCATGACGTGAGCAACCTTGGCCCCCAGGGGTGGGTCCCCCTCCCACCTAGCAGGCTGGGCCCCAGGGACCCACATGCTGGGGGCTGGGGCTGGGGGGCTCACGCCCCAGCCAGGCCCAGCCCTCTCCTCCCTCCCCAGCATCCCTCCACCATCCATTACGGGCCGAGTGTCCCGCCTGGCCGTGAAGGCCGCCTTCTTCGGGCTGCTGGGCTACGGTCTGTACTGGATGGGCCGCCGAACCGTGAGCCTTGTGCTGTCACTGCCTGTGGCGCAGTCCTGCCTCCAGAGGGTGTCCACGGCTGGGCCAGGTCCATAGGAAGCCACACAGAGGTGGCGCCATGGAGGGCAGCTGCTCCCCCTGCCGCAGCTGGGGGCTCCTGAGGAGCCGGTGCCACCCAGGAACCTTCCTGGGTGCATCCAAGACACCCCCCATGGGGGTCCAGGTCATGCCTTGCCTGCCCTTCCCCTAGCCCCCCCAATAAAGGATTATTTAACTGTCTGAGCTCAGGCTCCCCAGCAGCCCCAATTACTCCCCACCTCAGGGGCCACCCAGGGGCTTCAGGGCCCAGCGCAGCCTGGCCGCCAAGTGGCAGGCTGGGGAGGGGCTCCAGCACACGCTGGCCCTGCCCACAGTGGGCTTGGGGTCCCGGCTGCGCCCTACCTCACTGTGCCTTGTGCGCCCCAAGCGTCTGGGTCTCGAGGGTCTCACCGAGCACTCGGGGTCCATGCAGCTCCTCACTGTGGGCCGGGGGGCTGTGGCCACCTGGGATGAGCCTGTAGCACACCTGCTGTGTCTCCGCCTACAGAGATTCTGTGTTCTGGGCTTTTTTTTGTTTTGTTTTGTTTTGTTTTGTTTTGTTTTTTGGGGGGGCTTTTTAAATGTCTGAAAATTTTTTACTCAGGTAATTTTAACTTTAAAGAAAAAAGTGAACTGGAGCAAACGTCAGGAAATACAAGCCTTAAGTCCAGTGGGGCAGGAGTCTTGTGTTTGTCTCTGTGTTGAGCAGGCGTGTGTGTGGCGCTGTTCTGAGGGCCCAGGCAGCCTCACAGGATGCTGCTTCCCATGGGACCCTGGCAGCCTGTGCCCAGTGTGCCACCCAAGCCACCATGTCCTGGCCCCACTGTCCCAGGGCCACGTGCAGTTGTCCCCATGCTGACTGTCAATCAAATCGGGGAAGCCCTGCAGAACTGGGCCAGGCTGCCGAGCTGCCGGGCAACCCTGTCTCGTACTCGTGGACTTGTTCCTTAGAAATGGAAATAAATTCTAATTTTGGAAGCTTCTGTTTGTGCACTGTATGGAAATGGGGCTTAGGTGAATTGGGGGGCCTTGGGGGACATGCCCATCAGCAGAGAGCACAGGTCCCACCCTTGGTTGGTGCCCACCCACTCCTGGCAAAGGCCCCACCTGGCAGGGTGGCCTGGGCGAGCCAAGGGAGGGTGCTGAGCCCCCATCTGCATCCGCGGAGGGCAAGAGCGAAGGGCCCCTTAGCTGGTGGGTGCCAGGTAGGCTTGTACCCACGTCTCCCTCTAGGAGGGGTGGCCACCTGTCCAGTGCTGGGTGTCCTCCGTGGCCTGAGTCAGTTTGGTGCAGCAGTGACCTCTGCTATGGCCGACTGGTGGGCTGCGGGCTTCAGGGCTGCCGAGCCTTCCCTGACCTGTCTTCTCTCCACAGGCGCAGGTTGGGTGCTGGAACCCCAGGTCTGACTGGGCACAGTGAGGAGGAGCAGGTGGGTGCCGGCCGGGCCCCTTAACAGCCCTATGCAGACTGACTGGCCTCTCAGCCTGGTGTCCTCCGGCCTGTCACCCCAGGAAGATGTCTTGGTGCCCTAGGGCCTGCCTGGTCCCTGCCCAGCCTTTCTGGAGGTGTGTTGGGGTGTCTGTGAGAGGACATCTTGGGCCCTCACAGGATGACTCAGCAGGCAGGCGTCCCAGACCATTGCCCAGGCACAGCAGGCCGAGTGCAGCTGACAAGGCCTGAGCTGGGCCCAAAGCAAGGGACTGAGCAGTGGGAGGGATGCGGGGCTGAAGCGCTGGCTGCGTCTGGGCTGCTTCAGAAGAGACCGTCACACCCTGAAGTAGAAATGGTGGCTGCCTGGCTGTTGGGGTGAGGGCAGGAAACTGTCAGGATATCTCCTGCCTTGGGCAGGGAAGGACTGTTCCCAGAGCCAGGTGGGTGACCCCAAGACCCACTGTCACCAGCACTTCTCCAGGTGAGCAACCCCAAGAGCACCCCTAAGAACTAAGGGCCAGTGCTCAAGGTCGCCGAGGGCACAGGTTTACCAAGCCCTGCTCACATCCAGGGGGCTTGGGCAGGACCACACCCACCTCTGAGGAAGTGAATGAAGTCATCGCAGTAATGTCATCACAGTCATTACAGTTTAGAGATAAGGAGCACCAGGCCTGGTGGTTCATACCTGCCATCCTGGCACTCTGGGATGCTGAGCAGGACCATAAGTTCAAGGGAAGACCCTGTCTCAAAAAGGGGATGTAAATCAGTGCTGAACACTCACCTAGTATATACAACATCCTGAATCAATCCCCAATACTAAATAAATCAGGGAGGACCCAGGCCTGGGACAGATAATCAGGGCATGACAGAGCAGAGTGGAGTACACATGTGGCAGTAGACAGCAGCCAGGACCTGGGGAACTTGACCCTCTACCGTGGTCTTAAAGGTACGAATTTCTGTGGCATTTGTATTACTCTGGTAAGCAGCAATAAAATAAGGTGTGCATTTTTCAAATAAATAAGCACTGAAGGGAATGTGGATGTTGGAGAGGGTGCCTGCCTGAGTCTGCCAAGGCCCCTGACTGCCCACCCGACCAGGTTCTCTGTGACACAGATTGTGACTCAGAGTTGAGACTGGGGCAGGGAGAGGCCCTGTAGAACAGACCCAGCTTTGGAGACCTGGGAGGGAAGAGGGTCTACTGCTATGGGGCCAGGGTACAGCCTGCTCCTGGGGCTGTGGCCTTGATCCCAACAGGAGACTGGACAGGCAGGAAGTGAGCCTCCAGGGTTGGATCAAGCAGAATGGAGACGAGGTGACAGATGAAGTAGGTGTCCATGTCTACAGGCAACCACTTTGGGGACTGAAGACACCTCAGACCAAGCTGGCTGCAGACGTGTAGGACACAGGATACCACCACAGCTTCCATATCAGCAAGGATCCCTATCCTACTGCCCAGCCTTGGGCTAGTACTCAGGGACCTTGGGACAGCACCAGGGAGGGCTGGAGCCTCTCCCGCTTTGCCGAGAGGCTTCTGCAGGCGGTGAGTGGGGGACGGGCAGAGGAGCAGATGGAGTAGGGAAAGAGGGGCCCCTGAGGCCCCAACAATGCCAGTACCTCTGCCAAGCCTTCACACCAGGAAAAGATGGCTGCTCCCGAAGAGCTGGCCCTGGAGTCCTGGATGGTGAGGCAGACCTGGGCAGCTGTGGTCTAGGAATTCACGGGGCACAGGGAGAGGGGCTGCAGAGCTCCCTGCCAGCACCATGCAGGGGCTGCACTGGCAGCAGGACAGTGCTTTAGTGCACTGGACTGAGACCACGATGGCTGCCTGCCCAGTATGAACAGCAGCTGCAGCCAGGTCAACAGAAGGCTGTGGCAGAGGCTCCTCAGCCTGTGCTGGGCCCCATGTCCCAGCTTCTTGTGCACTCACCTCCAGCTCCAGCTATCACAGTTGCCTGGGGGCTGTCAGCCATGTCCTGCATCAGTACAGGAAGGTTAGACCAGCTCCTACCCACCCACCAACTTGGACCCACACCACTTGCAGGCACAGAGGAGGCCAAGCCACTCTGGTGTGGCCAAAAGCACACCAGAGGAAGGCCACTGCCCTTCTGTGCTGACCAGGTTCCCCTCAGGCTTTAAGACTTCAAGGCTGGCCAGCCTGGATTCACAGACCCTCAACAACCCAGTCCTGCCAGATTCCTGCACATGAATGAGGCCAAGCCAGACTGGACCCAGGGCAGGGAGATGGGTCAAGGAGAGCCCTCCCGGGAAGCAGGAGGGAAGACTCCAGACTCCCAGGACAGTTACGAAGGAGACTGCTGAAAACAGGCTGTAGCCCCATCAGACAGCCCAAGTGGGTGCTCAGAGGGTGGGGCTACTGCGTGTGCTGACAGGGCTCCACAGGCCCTGAGCACCTGCACCGTCCGCTCACCTGCATCCCCGATACCCCACAGGAGGTGAGAGAGATTCACCGTGGTCACACCACCATGTGGGAAGAGCTGGGGTCACATAGAGTCTCATGCCCAAGCTGTGGCTCCAAGAGAAAGATCTGGATGTAGCTCCTTGAGGTGTAGAATGGCAGGAGGGCTGGGACAAATGCAGTATGGCCAGGAGGGAGGGTGTGTATTTGTCCAGTGTACCTGGGCATAGCTCAGGATCGCAGGTTTTACTTTGAGACCAGGTTAGCACCACAAGGGTATCTGAACCCTTCTCTCTGCAACACCTGCCCAAATTCCTGGCCTGGGCACTGCCCACCACCTGAAGAGTATCTGGGACTGCGGGCGTCCCTGGGGTTCTCAGCACTGGGCACTGTCCTGGAGGAACCAGCACCCCATCATCCAGGTTGGTGCCCTCCTGGACTACAGCTAACAGAGACACAGAAGACAGAAGAACAAGGCAACAGGTCATTTTTCAGAATAGGGTGACACCAGATGCCCATGGAGGCAACTAGGGATCAGGGAGGGCCTAGCCGCCAGTGTTGAGTCAGGCTCCTCGGAGGCCCGGCCTCGCCCTCGGGCTCCCGCTGGCCCAGAGTGGTCCCCGAGCGCAGTTTTAGCTGGCCAGCTTCCACCAGGCCCTTGGTCCGGGAATACCACCAGGTGTGGCCTCAGTGTCAGGCCACTCCGCTGCTAACCCTGCCCCAGCGGTCCTCGGCCTCGGTCCCTTCTGCCGGTGCCGGGACCAGAACTGGTGGCATTCAATCGACTTGGGGGCGCCCCGGGGGGTTGGGGGACGTCCCTCCGTCTTCCACCCAGGCCACAGCTTCGTGGACCTACTAGCCCGCTGCCCAGCGGGTCACTACGGACAGGCGGGCGAGGCAGCCAATCAGAACCAAGCTTCTGGGGGCGCGGCCCGCGTAGGCAAGTAGGTGGTGCTCTGTGCCACGGGGCTTCCGCTCCGGGCCGCCACGCTTCCGGCGGGGTCGATGGCTTTGCTCCGGGCCGCGCTCCTCGCCTCGCCAGCGGCAGCCCGCGCCCGGCCGCCACCCGCGCCTCGCTCCGCCGCCATGGAGTCCGCGCCGCGCTGGCTGGCGGGGCTGCGCTTCGACAACCGCGCCCTGCGCAAGCTGCCCGTGGAGACGCCGCCGTCCGAGCCCGAGGGTGCCTTGTCCGCGCCGCGGCCCGTGCCCGGGGCCTGTTTCAGCCGCGCGCGCCCTGCCCCGCTGCGGCAGCCGCGCGTTGTGGCGCTGTCCGGGCCCGCGCTGGCGCTGCTGGGGCTGCCCGAACCCGACGCGGGCGCCGAGGCCGAGGCCGCGCTCTTCTTCAGCGGGAACGCGCTGCTGCCGGGCGCCGAGCCCGCCGCGCACTGCTACTGCGGCCACCAGTTCGGCCAGTTTGCAGGGCAGCTGGGGGACGGCGCCGCCATGTACCTGGGCGAGGTGTGCACGGCGGCAGGCGAGCGCTGGGAGCTGCAGCTCAAGGGCGCCGGCCCCACGGCCTTCTCCAGGTGCGCGGGGTCCGGATTGGAGGGCGCAGGTGGGTGGGGCTCCAGCCTTTAAACTCCGTAGGGCTTTCCTTCTGGGCTAGAGCCTGAAGTGTCATGGAGGGGAGCGCAGTTCGTGGGAGAGCAAAGGAGCTAGGCAGGTGGCCAGAGCAAAAGGACTGAAGTCTCCGCCGGGACCCTGACTGACTGGCGCAGGGTGGGGAGGCATCTCCCACGTTTAAGAGCAGGGACACCGCTGGTTGTCCGTGCCGTGCCCTGTAAACACGCTGAGGACTTTGGATCCTGTTCCACGGTGGCACTCACTCGTGGGGCCAGGCCAGTGCCACGGGGCGACGGGCTGCTGTCCAGGCCCTTCCTTCAAATGCCATCTGGGGGCTTTGGGGGACAGTAGCTGCCTTTGGAGGGCACATGGTTGTCCAGGGTGGGCCTGGGCTCAAACCTGCCGTCCTGCATGCTGGGTACTCAGCACTTTACTGAGTTCCTGTCCATGTCCACACTGTTTAAATGCTTCTCAAACAGCCCCATTTTCATGTCCCACACCATGTTCTCAGAATGGCTGGTTCTTCGTCATCCCCCATATCCAGCCCTCTCAGCTCTGAGAGGTCACTAGACCTTTTTAAGACAGCATCTCAGGTGCCTATAATCTCACCATTCTGGGAGGCTGAGGCAAGGAGATAACAAGTTCAAGCTCAGCCCAGGCAACTTAGTAACTTAGCAAGACTCTCAAAAAGTAAAAAAGGGCTGGGGATGTAGCTCGGCGGTAGAGTGCTTACCTACCATGCTTGGGGTGGAGGGCATGTCCCCAGTTCAGAAGTGAAGGGACTGTTCTCTCCCTCTCTCTCTCTTTCTCTTTTTTTTTTTTTTTTTTTTTTTGAGACAGGGTCTCGCTATGTAGTTCAGGCTGGCTTTGAACTTATCATGTAGCCCAGGCTGGCCTCAAACTCCTAGCAATCCTCCTGCCTCAGCCTCCTAAGTGCTGGGATCCACAGGTGTGTGCCACCACACCTGGCTGTTTCTTTTTAAAAAGCTGTTAATGTACTTCTTCCCTTGAGGGGACACTACCTGTAGGCACAGTGACCTCTATGTTTGACTGCAGACAGGCCGACGGTCGCAAAGTCCTGAGGTCGAGCATCCGAGAGTTCCTGTGCAGCGAGGCCATGTTCCACCTGGGGATCCCCACCACCCGGGCCGGGGCCTGCGTCACATCTGAGTCCACAGTGGTGCGAGACGTGTTCTATGATGGTAATCCAAAACACGAAAAGTGCACGGTTGTGTTGCGTATAGCTCCCACCTTTATAAGGTAATGCTGGGCTCCTTGAGGCCATCTACATGTGCTTGCTCACAGAGGCTGGGAGATTTGGGTCTCTGCAATCTGGATGTCCACAGAGCGCATGCATGCACGAAGTGACAGTGCCAGGCCCAGCCCCTGGCCTCTGAGAAAGTCCAGCCTGTCCATGAAATTGATACACCACTGCCCAGGGGAGACCTGTGGTGTAGGAGGTTCCTGCTACTCTTCAGTCTTTGATTACAGCTGGAAGTGACAGTGGGATTGGGCCAGGCGGGGCAGCTCATGTGAGACCCCGAGTGGTTTCCAAGTAGGAGGGACTGCCATGCAGAAGAACCGAGGAAAGTACACAATCAGAGTTTATGACAAGGAACCACCTAGCGGTGGCCTCAGTAGCATTGTTATGAGTGTTCATCAGTACCCCTGGACCGTGGTCCTCCTAAGTGGTCCAGGCTCCTTGGCCACAGTCCTTTCTACCTGTTCCTGTCTTGGCCATCTGGCACCCAATACTTTCAGAACTGGTTCCCTGGATCCAGAGCAGTCAGGGGGCCAGAGCTAGGCTGGGCTGTGGCTCATCTGTCCTGCCAGGCCCCAGGTGACCACCAGCTGCCCACACCTGTGGCAAGCTGTGTCTGTCTCTAGCTTCTCCTGACCACTGCGGCAGTGGAGCGAGCCAGGGCTGAAACCCACCTCACCCTGGTCTGCCCTTGTCGACATTGGGTGAGGATGTGTGCTTTGACATCTGTCACTGGCCTCTGCCTACTACATTGGCAGTGGCAACCCCAATTATGACAACCAAACATGTCCCCAGATGCCTGACAACCCCTGAGGGAGAGTTACCCCATTGAAAACCACACCATGTGCTGGTCTCTAATAAGACCTCCCACAGAGTTGGGGTGCAGCAAGAAAGACACAGCTGTGGTGGTTTGTGGGCCCCGGCACCCCATTGGCTGTGTCTGGCAGTGGTCACTGTCTGACTGGGTACTGCCCTGACATGGGCCACAAGGTCTCCCACAGCTTCTTTCTCTCCTTGTCCTCGCAGGGACTGGGTACATCTGATCTGTTCAACACCTGGATCTTCCCTCCAGGTTCGGATCTTTTGAGATCTTTAAGCCGGCTGACGAGCACACAGGGCGTGCAGGCCCAAGCATGGGGCGGAATGACATCCGAGTCCAGCTGCTCGATTATGTGATCAGCTCTTTCTACCCTGAAATCCAGGCTGCCCACGCCTGTGACACCGACCATGTGTCAAGGAATGCTGCCTTCTTCCGAGAGGTGAGTGGAAGCTACACGGCCCCTGTGTCCAGCACTCAGCCCACCTGCTTCTAGACAGGGCTGTTCTGGCCAGTGGGCAAAGGCTCGCTCCCAGTGGCCCTGCCATCCCTGGGCCTGTCACCGTCACGGCCTCATGGATGGGGGAGCCAGCATGTGCTGGCCAGACTCTGAACAGTGAGAGGCCTGGTCAGGGTCATAGAGGCAGTCGTGGGAGGGCCAGCACAGGTGTCACTAAGGACTGGCTGGAGCAAGGGCACTTGCTGGTGCTGGTGCCTTCTGCTGGTCAGTGCTGATGGATTTGGGGGTGATGCAGGCTGCCCGTGCTGGGATTTGAGTCTCCCTCAGAACTGTCAGGCCTCCTGACCCTGCCCTCACCCATACTGCAGTGCTCATGTGTGACCTGGCAGTACTGTCACATCCAGCCTGTGGAAGTCCTGGGCCTCGCCCAGCCTGGCTGGGACCTGCAGCACTTGAGGGCTTGTCTGGAAGGAAGTGGACCACCATGGGATGGCTGCAGTAGAGCAGGACACAAATTGCTGGCCACACAGCTTGGGCTGTGGTACCCAACCTAGTCAGCAGGCATGGGTACCAAGCAGGCATCTCAGGTCCCATCCTGCAGTAGCTGCTCTGTGTCCTCCCAGCTCAGCCACACACTGTAGGTGAGGGATGGGGACACAAGGCCTGCTCAGTCCGCTCAGGACAGCATGTCTGTGGCTATACATGGGGCCTATGGGCCCTCAGTGTGGCCCCATGTCAAGCGACCTGAGGCCTCATTCTTGAGGTGATTGGTGCCAGGTGTCCCACCTGCTGTCTGGCTGAGGCTGGGTGAGGAGCAGGATTGGTGGCACCCAGCAGGGAAATGGGACAGCTGTGTTCAGGGCACTGCAGTGTGGACCCAGACAGCTCCCATGAGGTCTCCCCCTGGGCCTAGGTCTGCATGGCCAGATTTTCTAGGGTGTATGCAAGAACAAAGGCCACATAGCCCAGTTTCTGAAATCCTATGAGAAAAGGTCCCTGGCAGAGCCCACAACATCCCTGGGAAAAATGGCTCAGGAACGCTGTTGGCCAGGGTGTGTGTGTGTGCAAATGCTGAGGGAGCAACCAACACCTTACTACCCCAGGTCACGCGACGCACAGCCCGGATGGTAGCTGAGTGGCAGTGTGTAGGCTTTTGCCATGGTGTGCTGAACACCGACAACATGAGCATCGTGGGGCTCACCATTGACTATGGGCCCTTTGGCTTCCTGGACAGGTGAGTGGTCCGGGAGCAGGGGCAGCACCACAGCATGGGCTCGAGGGGGTGGTGGGGGCGGTGCAGGAGCCTGGCCTGGGCCTGGGGTGAGCACAGCTGCTGTGCACACTTTCTTCAGTGTTTAGTTCTCAGCCGTGCTAGGTCAGCCGCTCCTGGAGCAGAAATGCCCTGGAGGTTTGAGCAAAGCAGCTTGACCTGTCTTAGCATTTTATTTACCTCTTTAGTAAGTTACTTCGTGGTACTGGGAATTGAACCCAGGAGCACTGTCCCACAGAGCTGTATCCCTAGCCCTTTATTTTGAAATGGGGTCTTGCTAAGTCACTAAGTTCTGTAGGCTGGCCTGGAATTTGCAATTCTCCTGCCTCAGCCTCCTAAGTAGCTGGAATTACAGGAGTGTGTACCCAGTTTGTTTTAGAATTTTATTTTGGGGTTTTTGTTATCGTTGTTGTTTTTTGCTTTTTTGAAATAGTCTCATGCAGTCCAGGCTGGCCTCAAACCTGCATCAATCCTCCTGCCTCACCCTCCCCGAGTACTGGGATCATAGGTGTGTGCCACCACGCCCAGCTCTTTTAGCATTTTTAGAAAGGGTCACTTCACCGATGGGTGGAAGAGCATTGCTTCCCCAGCTCTGGAAGTAGTCAGGGCCACCCAGGGCCCCTGGCCTGGGGCTGCAGGGAGGGGACAGCAGGATGGTGACCACACAGGCACTGCCCTCGGTGTGTCCCCTCTGATGGAACCACACTCCTTGCCCTGTGACAGGTATGACCCTGACCACGTGTGCAACGCCTCCGACAGTGCCGGGCGCTACACATACAGCAAGCAGCCCGAGGTGTGCAAGTGGAACCTGCGGAAGCTAGCTGAGGCGCTGGAGCCTGAGCTGCCCCTTGCCCTGGGTGAGGCCATCGTGGCCGAGGAGTTCGACTCCCAGTTCCAGAAGCACTACCTGCAAAAGATGCGCAGGAAGCTGGGCCTTGTGCGGGGTGAGCAGGAGGACGACGGCGCCTTGGTAGCCAAGCTCCTGGAGACTATGCGCCTGACTGGTGAGTGAGGGTTGGTGTGTACTCAGCCCGTGTTGTCCCTGTGGAAACATGTAGTTTGGCCAGTGGACATTTTTTTGATTCAGAATCTTGTCATGTAGTTTAGGCTGGTCTGTGTAGCCCAGGCTGGCCATAAACTCCTGCCTCGGCCTCCTGAACGCTGGGCTGACAGGCACGCACCACCATCAAGTGTACACACTAGCTTTATTCCGTTGTGGCTGGAGAATACACCAGTCTTTTTCAGTTTACTAAGACTTGCTGTGGTGTGTCCTGGAGAATGTTCTGTTCTTGCTGGCCAGGTCACTGGTCCATTTGGCTGGATTGTTACTCAGGTCTTGTTTTCTTATTGATCCATCTAGATGTTCTGTTGACTACTGAATGTAGCACATTAAGGACGCCCCACTCTTCACTATTATGAGTCTCTCCTTCATGTCTGTGAATGTGTGTCTTTTTCCACCGTCGTGGGGATTAAACGTGGCCTACACTCTGAGCTACATCCCAGCCTGTTTTGTCTCTTACGTGGAGGCCAGAGCCTTATAAAATTGCTCAGGCTGGGCTCAAACTTGTGAGCCACCTGCCTCGGCCTCCTAGAGTGCTGCGATTACAGGAATGCTGGCTGATGTTCGCATCTTTTTTGATGAACTCTAACTATATAATATTTTTGTCTCTACATTTTCCCGCCCATGCTAGGGATTGATCCCAGAGCCTTGGGCATGCTAGGCAGTCTACCCCTGGGCTACACCCCCAGCCCTTTTTATTCTTGACTGTCACCAGTGTCACCAATCTCAAGTCTCCAGATTACACTGAATATAATGCTTACTTTGAATGTCCCTTCCTTTTACTTAAAACCTATTTAGTCTAAAGCACGTCTCCTAAAGATGGTATGTAGTTGGATCATGGTTTTTCTATTTTTTTTTTTTTTTAAGAGATAGTCTTACTGTGTATTCTAGGTCAGCCTTGAACTCACAGCACAAGCCAGCTCTGAACTCATGATCCTCTTGCCTCAGCCTATTCCATGGGTTAATAGGCATGTGCCACCATGCCTGGCTAGATCATGGTGTTTCTATTGTTCTGGGGTGTTGTTTTTTTTCCCTGATTTCATTTCAAGACAGTCTTGCCAAGTAGTTCATGCCAGCCTTGAACTATGTAGCCCAGGCTGGCCTCAAATCTCGGTGATCTTCCGGCCTCAGCCTCCCAAGTGCTGGAATTACAAGCATGTACCCTCATGTCTGGCATAAGATCATGTCTTTTTATCCATTCTGCCAACCTCCCAGAGGTCCATTCACTGTTACAGATATTATCAGCTCGGAAGTACTTAGTCTGTACATCTTCTCCACTACTGGCTTTGCTTAGTTGATTTTTTTGGAGTCCTACTTGGAGGCCCTTTCAATCTGCCTGTTGTTCGGGTGCTCCCTAGGGGTTGCCACAGCGCTGTGTGACTGTCCTGACAGGTGGTGAGGGCCAGGGACCTGCAGGTCACGGGGACGGGTGATAGCTGGCAGGCAGGCTCAGCAGCTGTGGAGGTAAGGGGCCAGCGCCTGCCAGAGCTAACTACACTGCATTCCAGGGGCTGACTTCACTAACACTTTCTCCTTGCTGAGCACCTTCCCGGCTGAGCCAGAGGCACCCGGCCTGGATGAGTTCTTGAGTGCACTG
Source organism: Hystrix cristata (assembly GCA_004026905.1). Classification (NCBI taxonomy): domain Eukaryota; kingdom Metazoa; phylum Chordata; class Mammalia; order Rodentia; family Hystricidae; genus Hystrix; species Hystrix cristata. The sequence continues at coordinate 21,075 of PVJO010004687.1, forward strand.
GCCTCACAGTGCGCCTCCCTAGAGGAGCTGCGGCTTGCCTTCCGGCCCCAGATGGACCCACGGTATATAACCTCCTTGGAGTTTGTTTTCAGAAGGGGAAGAACATTGGGCAGTGAAGGATCCTAGGGGGTATTAGGGCAAGTGGGGCCCACACAGGTGCCATCTTGGGATGGGGTAGTTGTCCTACCAGGCAGTATGGGATACACTGGTCCCAAGAAAAGTAAGGGATGCTGATGTGCTGCCCTGTACACAGTGAGACACTGAAGCCACAGGTGGGTGGTGCAGAAAGGATTTTAGTAGGGCTAGTGACTGTCCAGGGCTGACCACTCAGGATGTGGGTAGAGATGCAGAGAGCAGAGAACATCCCCGCTCCCCTTGCCAGCCGAGCCCTGGCTGACACCACTGCCCTCCTCCAGCCAGCTCTCCATGATGCTGATGCTAGCCCAGTCGAACCCGCAGCTCTTTGCACTTATCGGCACCCAGGCCAATGTCACCAAGGAGTTGGAGCGTGTGGAGCAGCAGTCCCAGCTGCAGCGCCTGACATCCGAGGAGCTGCAGATCCGCAACAGCGCACACTGGGCCACCTGGCTGCAGGACTACAGGTGAGCTGTTCTGGGCCGTGGGCACCAACCCCAGGGCCACAGCCAGGGCCACCTCGCCTGACAGAGTCTGGGGTGATTCCAGAGCCCGGCTGTCCAAAGACAGGGAGGCTGCTGGTGACACTGCTGCCTGGCAAGCAGAACGCACACGTGTGATGCACACCAGCAACCCCAAGTATGTCCTGCGTAACTACATCGCACAGAATGCCATTGAGGCTGCAGAGAATGGGGATTTCTCAGAGGCAAGTGTACCCATCCCTGTCCCCGTCCCTACACTTGAGAGGGAGGCATAGAGAGGAGGGTGGACAGCCAGCCAGCGCCCCTCACCCCACCCCACTCTCCTCTAGGTGCAGCGGGTGCTGAAGGTGCTGGAGTCTCCTTACTGCCAGGACGGGGAGCACGCTGAGGACCCCGAGGCCGCAGGCCCTGAAGGGGCCAGCAGGCAGCCCTCTTACAGCAGCAAGCCCCCACTCTGGGCAGCTGAGCTGTGTGTCACATGATCCTCGTAGCAGCCTTGGTGTCCTCCATACCCCTGGAGTCTCCCAAGGCCACATGTGCTGCTGAGACCGAGGCTGCCCCTGTGTTCTCCATGACAACAGAGACGTCCAGTCAGAACCTGACCTGTCTCTGTCCGACGCTAGCTCAGCAGTGCTGCCCCGGTCCAGTGGCCAAACAAGGACCCCACCAAGTGCTTGTGGCTGACAGAGGGGGCCAAGCCCCTAAATAAAACAGCAGCTTCCTCAGCCTGTCCCTGGTCACTCTGCGCTCTGCCCCTGGGAGCGCTCAAGCATCCTGGTAGTAGCTGTTGAAATTGATACGCAGCAGGAAGTCCTCCAGGTGGGGTTGGTAGCCACGGTTCACCAGCTTGGTCACCACTGGAGGGCAGAGAGGTGCTCAGCATGTGCCCCGGCCAGCCCGACTGCCCACCGCAAGGAGGCTCACCTTTGAAGAGGAAGTGGGAGTAGTACTTGAAGGTGCTGTAGGACTGCTGCATGAGGGCGAAGTTGGGGTGCTCTGTGCCCCGGGGGCCACTGCCTGGGCCCCAGGCCTGGGAGATGAGCTGGCTGCGAAACTTGAGCACCAGGCTGAAGATGCTGTGGATGATGTTCATAACGGGCGCCGCCTTCTCTGTCAGCAGACCCCTGCGTTGAGCATGGGCATGGTGAGCTGACCCACCCTGACACTGCACGGCCCCCACAACGCCCCACAGCCGAGTCCCACCTGAAAACAGCCTTGTGCAGGTACTCGGCGTGGGCACGCTGGATCTCCTCCAGGTCGCTCACTGCGGCCAGCCGGGCCCTGAACTCGCACCAGCTGACGTGCAGGATCTGGTTGGCAATGTAGCCTTGAGTAACCTTCACGAAGTGCTGCATCTCGTGCTTGAACAGCTGCAGCTGGCGGAACTGCACCGAGCCAGCCGCGTGGCTCACCAGGGCTGGGCAGAGGGCAGGGGCTGCGTGAGGGGCAGCCAGGGCCTGCAGGGGCAGGTGGGTGCACGGGCTTCGTGTGACCTCACCTGTGCGCTTGAGGTGGAAGCAGATGTCCTTGAGTGTCCACATCATGAGCTTCAGCTGCAGCAGGAAGGAGAAGATGGCGCTGTACTTGCTCAGGCAGCTCTCTGTGATGACGATGTTCAGTGGCCAGTCCACCTGCTCAGGAAACCCCACTCAGCGCCTGCCCACGGCACAGGCTCCTGCCAGCCCCAGGCAGCACTGCTGACCTTGTACCTGAGCTCCAGGCAGCTCAGCACATCTGGTGCATTGGGGGTGAAAACCTCAGGCAAGTGCTTGAGGGCGAAGGCGAGGCCGGCAGCATGCGATGTGTCCCCGTGGAGGCTGCACTGCAAGGCCTTGCTCAGGATGCAGTTGAGGGCCAATGGGCTGAGCAGCTCCCCAGGCGTCTGCCCGGCTCCCAGCTGGAGAGGAAAGGAATGCACGTCCTTAGACCTACCCTGCTGAGTGGGCCTCAGGCCAGGGGCCAGTCCCCTCTCATGGTTCCCACCCTAACTGCCAGGGTCACCTTCTCAAAGAGCAGGTCACTTAGGGTCTGTGCAAACTCTCCATCCTCCATCAGCAGGAAGTGCCGCAGCGCCTCAAAGTGTGACTCCAAGTGCAGCTCCACAAAGAAGTAGTCAACCGCAGCCTTGTTTACCAAGGAGACACTGGCAGGAGGGCCTGGAGTCAGGGGCAGGTAGGCAAGTGGGCAGGTACGTGGGCAGGAGGCATAGGTGGGGACTCACTGGGCAGCCAGTGGGGCTGTGAGGGAGCGCTTCATGAGCACAGGCAGGGTCAGCAGCTCACTGAGCTGCACCGCAGTCTCATCTACAGCCGGCTGGATCTGGGGGTCCACGGGGAAGGCGAAGGTCCGGGGCAGCACGTGGTGGACCAGGTGGGCAACAGGAGGCTCCGCTGTGGGACAACAGACTTGTTGCTTGGGGAAGCACTGGCCCAAGGCATCCACCCGCTGTGCTGTGCACTCACACATGGCTTCGTAGCTGTCCGGGTACTGCTCTAGGTGGTACAGCCTCGCCAGGCCTGCCAGGTAGGCCTGCTCCTCCTTCCAGCGCCGGGCCTCAGCCTCTGCTTCCTCCTCACCAAGGCTGGGCTGCTCCGGGGCAGCTGTGCCTTCCTAAAGAAGCCAACCTCAAAGCACTGCTCCCAATCCCCCCAACATGACCCCCACCCCGTGTAATATGCAGGCCATATCCACCCTGACCTGTGAGTCCGGAGGCTGGCATGGAGACAGGTCCTCAGTGTCCCCACTCCTCCCTGGGCCTGAGCAGACAAACAGGCAGGAGAACCATCAGGCCAAGTGCCACTGAGCTGACAGCATAAGGACAGCCCAGCAGTCCTCCTTGTCCCTCAGCAGCCTGGGCCCCCAAGGACAAGGAGCCCATTGGCAGCTTCCCATGCTCTCTGCCCTCAGCCCTTGGCACCCCCCCCACCACAGGCTTCCCCCTCACCTGGCTCCTCAGGGACACTGTCTCCCAGAGCACCAGGCTCAACCACAGCAGAGGATGAGGCCTGGAGGCCACCCTCCTCCCGAATGCCTGTTCCAGGAGAACACATGGTAGGCTCCACTTCTGCAGGCAGTGGTGGCCCACATTCCAGGGCAGGGTGCTCTACTTCCAGGTGGCCTGGCTGGGACCCATGGCCAGGGGGGCTACAGGGCAGCCTGGGAGTGTTGGACTTGGCTTCCAGGAAGAGAGGTTGAACAGTGTGGCCATCCCAAAATGGCTGGGCCATAGCCACATTCTCCCCAATTTTGATGCTAGAATCTGACACATGGCCGTGGACATTCCAGCGTGGCCGGGATGCGGCCACGTCTGACACATTTTCCCCAACCCGGATGCTGGCATCTGACACGTGGCCATGGATATTCCAGCGAGGGCGGGAGGCAGCCACATCTGACACATTCTCCCCAATCCGGATGCTGGCATCTGACACGTGGCCATGGATATTCCAGCGAGGGCGGGAGGCAGCCACATCTGACACATTCTCCCCAACCCGAATGTTGGCATCCGACACATGACCGTGGACGTTCCAGCGTGGCCGGGAAGCACCCATGTTTGACACATTCTCCCCAGCCCGGATACTGGCATCTGACACATGGCCATGGAAATTCCAGCGGGGCCGAGAGGCAGCCACATCTGACATGTTCTCTCCAGTCTGGATGCTGACATCTGACACATGGCTGTGGATGTTCCAGCATGGCCGGGAAACAGCTGTTTCAGAAGCACGGTCCTCTGTTGGAGCAGCTTCCCCTGACGTGAGCGCAAGGCATGGCAGAGGCACAGGCCCCTGCGTGTCTGGTACACACTCATCTGGCCTCGCACACGTGTCCACCCACAGCTGCTGCTCCTCACTGTCCTTGACAGCCTGCAGGGGTCCTGGTAAAAGCATGGCAGTCGGAGCTGGCCTCAGAATGGTACTAAAATCATATTCCTGTGGCTGGGTGGGCAACGTCCCCTCCATTGAGAGTGCTTCTCCCACTGGTGAGGGGAGAAGGTCTGGGCAGAGAGTCTGCAGTGCCTTTTCAAGGAGAAGGGTCCCATCCTGTGCAGGCTGCTCAGCCCCTGAGTCTGCGAGCAGGAAGTCTGTGATGCTGAGGCCAGCAGAAAATGGCCCAGCCCCCTCTGCTGCAGATTGCAGGGGCTGCGGCGCTGGTGCAGCCAGCCTGGTCAGGCAATCCCCGGGCTGCTCTGGGGGCCCTGGATCACAGCTACGGCCTCTGTCTGGGTGCTTGGGGCTTGTGGACGCAACCTGAAACAAGTGCACGCCAGACCCACCTGGGTCTCCTTTTCCCTCTGGCCACATAAGCCTGTCCCTCAGTCAGGTGTGCAACCATAACCCTACCCACCATGTGCCAAAGAACATGGGAACACACCAGGCGCTTCAGCTCAGAGCCCCAAGAGGAGCCCCAGGGCCTAGGCCAGCCCCTCACCTGGGAGCACGCAAGCAGGAAGACAGCCGGTGGCTCTTGTGACTGGCAAGCCTCAGACATGTCTCTCAGCGTCCCCTGAAACACAACCCAGCAGGATGAGGCGGAGCTTCAGGGAGTGACTGCAGTGCTGGTCCCTGGCCCTCGTGGCCTCCGCATGGCACCCCCGACCACCACACAGGGCTCAGTGAGCACCAGCTCCACAGCCTGCACCCCCACAGGCCCAAGTAGGGCAACAGCACCCCTAACGGCCAGGAAAACTAGGATCTATGCACAGGGTCAGGGAGCAAGACACCGACATCCCAAAATACCTGAAGGCGCTTCTCATCTTCCAGAAGGAAATGAAGCCTTGCACTTTCTAGCCGGTGCCTCTGGACTCTCCACAGGGCTTTCTGCTCCCGACGCGCTGCCTCTGCAGACAACTTGCTGTAATGGTCAACCAGCGCCTGCCTGAAGCCACCAAAGGACATGGTCACCACTGTCCCTCCACACTGCCCAGCAGGCAGCCAGGCAACCTGGTTCTGGCCCCGACCTCTCTCCTCCCCTAGGCTTTGGGTTCACCAAGTGGGTCTTTCTTTCCCTCCAGATAGGGCAGTGTGGCAAGCTAGTGCCCAAAGAGGAGGCAGCAAACCTCTGCTGCACAAATATCAGGAGGGCCCACCACAGGAGGAGCTGGGCCCCACCCTCTGGAAAGGGGCCTCCCTTTCCTAGCCACACAGCAGGTATCTTCCTATTCTACAGGACCAACCACAGGAGGACTGAAGACCTACATACAAAAGCACCCAGAGCAGAACTGGTACAGACCCAGGGACCTGAGCCTCCACTGGCAGGCAGCTGGGAACAAACAGGAAGTGGTCATCTCTAATTTGGCCACTAGTAGCCAAGAATGTAGCCCCTACACCCAGCTCCTCCACACGAGCACAGGTGCTACTCACATGGGCACGCCTGGCACAAGCTCAAGGTACAATCCCACCTACACCATGAGCAGCATTCAAAGACTAGGAGAGTGTGACACTGCGCAACACCAGCCGGGAGGAAGCCACCCTCCTACAAAGGGCTTCCACTAAAACAGTGAAGCCCCAGCTTAGGAAAGAAACTAACGACACCACAATGGAACAGACTCTCAGGAGCTCTGCTAGGCAAATGGCCCACCTCTGCTGGATGTAAAACTAGTAACAGGTTTATTTGCAGAAGCTACTTATAATTAGACAAATGAACTTGAAGAGCCAGGATGGCATGAGGGCCTGTGCACCTTGCCTGGACCTAAGTCCACAAGGACCCTCTGCGACAGCCAAGGAAGCCCAAAGGTGCAGCATAGCTCTAACCATTCAGCACACACACCTGCCTACCTTGATATGTGCCTGCAACGTTCAGAATAGAAAGTAAAATGACTGTCACTAAGATCAAGCCAGCACAGGGCTTGCCAGGCTATGCCCAGGGAACCTGCCACACAGCCATACCTGGCCTTCCGCTCCAGCTCCTCCTCCAGGGCCTTCAGCCTCTTCTCCCTGTCTCGGAGCTCACGGGCATAGCTGAAGTCCTCATCTAGCTCCTCCTGTTTGGCCGCCAGGCGCCGCTACACAACACACAAAGCCATGTTTGCTAAATGCAGATTCCAGGATCCAGAACCCCCAGAGCCTGGGCCACCCACCTCCTGGTCCTTCACAAACTGTTCCTTCAGCCGCTGGAACTGCTCTCGCTTCTGGGCATCCAAGGCCATCTGTTCTGAGGTCTGCCAGTCTGCATTGGGCAGGGGAGGGGCACAGTCAGGGGCAGCCCCAGCAGGGCCCCAAAACCACACTGAGGAATGTGGAGCCACGCTCACCACTGAGTTCACGCAGGACCCTGGAAGCTGCCTCCCGGGCATGGACAATTAATTCTTGTTTTGCAATTTCCATACGTAATTCCTGAAAAAGTCAGCAAACAAAGCATCCAATTCTTTCCCCTCCCCTAGCTCAGCCTGGGAGAGGGGCTGCACAGATCAGGGTCAGCAGGTACAATGCCCCACCCTCACCCCAACAAGAGGGTACAGGGTGAGGTCGTGGAGATCTCTGGCATGCAGCAGTGACAGGAGGTGGCTCCAGGCACCTGACTGGAGTTGACATGCTGTGCCCACCAGATGGGACCTAGGATCTTGAAGAGAGGGCTTCTTGCTGCCCACTAGAAACCAGGACAGGAGGGTTTTCTCCTAGAAATGGCACTGACCCACCATCCATCCCCTCCCAGAGCACACTGGAGAACAGTAGCCCAGCTCTAGCCACTAGTCCCTTTGAGCAGGATGCGAGGCCACCTGAGTGCAGGAACCCTGGGCCCTGCTGCCCTGAGTGCACATGCCTTGTCCACAGCTGGGGGCCCCAGGGAGCCACCATGGAGCTGCCCAGAAGGCAAAGCCACCAACCCAAGGAGAAGGAAAAGAGCCCCTGCGGTGGGCACTTGGCGCCAGCACACATTTCTGACACCTGCACACCGCCCAGAGAGCCACCAGAAGGAGTCACCCTGAGGCCTGCGTCAAAGCACCTTTTCCTCTTTGCTGATGGAGCTGTGGCGGGCCACCCGTTCCATGCGCCCGACGTAGACTGCACAGTCCTTCTCAACCTCCTTCAGCTCCTCAAGGGAGAAAATCACCGAGATTCGAGGGACGGGGATGTCTGAACAACAGAGGTAGTGCTGCCAGGGAAGGGCTGCAGTGAGTATGCAGAGGCGGGGCCCATGCACAATGACACATGGCAACAGTCAAACACTTTTGCTAGCAACCATGCATCCCTGACCACAGGGGGAGCATCACCCTCATCAGTGATGTGAAGCAGGTATCCCCCATGGTGTGGATTCCCAAAGAAGACCCTCTAGCAGAGGATGAGGTGCCCCTATGTGATCTCCCATCCCCCAAGCTGAGCCATACTGCTCCCACCAGCCAGGACCCCCAACCAACACCATCCCTGGATGGCCAGGCCTCTAATTCCCCTCTTGCTAGTGTGTGGGCACAAGGCCTCACCTGGGGACAGCAAAGCTTCAGCAGGTTGATGGTCTTCCCACAGACGTACACGTCATGCGCCACATGCCTCAGGAACACAGGAACACAGTCTTCCACATCTTTGGAAATGAGCACGTAGCCGTGGGTCCAGTAAGACTTGTCTGCACAGGGTATAATACAGAGGGCCTGCAGTTGCTGTGGCCTGGCTCTTAGGCACCAGGCCCTGCCCAGTGGCCAAGGCCACCTACCTCTGCAGCCGAGGTACTCGTCATTCACCTGGATCATGAACTCCCCGTAGATGTCTCTGAAGACCCCGCTGTACACCCAGTCATGGATGAACCTGCCTCAGTAGTGGGGCAGAGGGGCTAGGGACTTAGCTCAGTGGTTAGAGTGCTTGCCTAGCAAGCACAAGGCCCTGAGTTCGATCCCCGGCACCAAAAAAAAAAAAAAACAAAAAAACAAAAAAAAAACAAAACCAAGTAGTGGGGCAGAGTGAGAGCACAGGATGGCCACAGGCTCCCACAGGATGCCCAGTCTGAGTCCCTCTGTGGCCACCCACCCCAGGCACCCACCGAGTGTAGGGCTCACAGCTGGTCTTCAGCAGGGATAGCAGCACAGGGTAGTGCTCATTGCTGCAGTTGTCCAGTGCCTCCTGGTAGAGATAGGACAGCAGCCTCACACCCTGCAAAGGCGAGGGCAGGTCACTGCAGAACCCTGCGTGGATGGTACCCTGCCCACTGCCAGCACCCTTGGTCAGGATGCAAACTCACAGTGGGGAACACAGCTCTGGGCTCTCCTCCGCCGATCCCTGGGAGCATGGTGCCGACACCACAGAGCTCAGCCAGGTACCTAGACCAAAGGAAGGCCAGATCACAGGTGACGGGGCACAGGGTCCCCAGGCTGGACCAGACCAATGAGCAAACCCTGTACGTATCTTCACTCTTCCCCCAAGTGACTGGCTTCTGGCCACCACCCCCCCACACTGTGCCTGGCCCCAACTCCAGCCTCAAGTCCCCTCACTGCCTGGAACACACACTCACCTCAGCCCCTGCCCCTCTCTTTTCCTCTGACAGCACCTGTCCAGGGACACCCTGCCCTTTGTTTATGACAATAGCTGGTGAGAGCTGAGGCCACATCCATGAACCCAGTGTGCTGGGGCCCGGGCCAGGCAGGGCCACAGCACTCAAGGACCAAATCAGTGGCTTTAGAGGGCCATACTCCATCCCCAGGGGAACTTTTGCCCCAGAAGGCCACACCTGCCCCCTGTACCGAACACCAGCCCCATGCTGAGGCTCACCGGAGCTGCCGGCCCAGCTTCTTGAAGAGAAAGCCGATGGTGAGGAGGCTCAAGGCGGACGGGGTGGCGAGGACGCACGCACGGTAGTACTGCAGGTACCTGCGCAGGCCACTGGTGAATGCCTGCAGGTGAAGGCCAGGGTGGGGATGTTGCTGGACCAGCAGTGCTACCTCCCACCCTGCAGCCACAGCCCAGGACATGGCCCAAGAAGCCAGACCCAGGCCCCCAACAACCCTATTCCTGGCCAGCCCCTGCCCAAGATGCTAGCTCTGCCGGAACCATGGGCAGCACAGCACAGAGCCCCACAGTTCCTCATGAGGCCACTGGGAACAACCCCTATCTACCACCCCCATGGCATGGCGTGGCATGGCGTGGCCTGGCCTGGCCTGCCAGTGTGTGCTGGATGGCTAGGAACCATGGCCCCTCCATGACCCCCTCAAAGGCATGGATGCCCACTTCAAGCCATGCCCTAAGGCTTGTGGCCTCAGGTCCCCGTAGAGCTTCCACACTCACTTCCCTTTTAGGTTGTGCCCAGCCCCCATGTGCTCAGGCTCCCCTGCCCTCCTGCAGGATCTACCCACAGGGAGCCAGCTGCAGGCTGTCAACAAAACATGGGTTCTGGGGGACAGACAGACTCACTCGGGGTGCCTCAAAAGTCAAAGCCACCTTGCCAGGTACAGCACGGGAGCACTTGGCCCAGATAAAGGTTCCAGTGGAATGACAAAAGAGGTGAAGCACATTGCCACCCCCCTCCGAATGGTGGGTATCCCAGACCCTCTTCTCCAGAGCATGAAGGCATACCTGGAATACCAGGCCCCTGCCGCAGGAGGAACCCAAGGCGGGCTGCAGGGAGAAGTGGCTCAGGCGTGCATAGCAGGTCCCATATGCCGCGACCTCCGACAGGATGCTACTGATGCTCTCAGGGGAGGCACCTGACACGTGGACGCCCCGTGCCACTGCAAAGGCCTGAGCTGGCTATGGAAAGAGGGTCATGGAGGCCAGACACAGACTCGTCACAGCATGTGCCCCTCAATACTGTTTATAGCTGCTGAGGATGGAACAACCTAGGAGAGGCTCAGGACAACCAATCTACAGGACTCAGTGAAATCAGTGTGGCAGGAAAGTGACAGCTGTAAATGACTACATTGAGAAAAATGTCAAATCAATCGCAGACAACCAGTTAATCCCAAAAGTAGCAGGAAGAAAGAAATACTAAAGATTACATCAGAGGTAAGAATGGAGAACAGAAACACAACAGGATCGACTAAACCAAAAATTGGTTTCTTCTTCCCTCCCTTCCCCTCCCTCTTTCTTTTTCAGGGCTGGGATTGAATCCAGGACCTCACACATGCTAGGCTCTGCCACTAAGCTACAACTCAAGTCCTGAAAGCTAGTTCTTTGAAAAGATTAACAAACTAACAAATCTTTAGCTACAATGAGTAAGAAAAAGAAACCATGGGGGGAATTCAGTTTACTAAAATCAAAAATCAAAGTGGAGACAATCCCACTGATTTAACAGAAATAAAATGTAAGAAAATATCTGGGCTGGGGGTGTGACTCAGTGGCACAGCACTTCCCCAGCCCACACAATGCAGTGGGTTCCATTCCCCAACATAAAAAAAAAAAAAGAAGAAATAATAAAATAAAATGTATCCAAATCAGAAAAGGAGGAACAAAATTACTTTGTCTCTAGATGATGGTAATCTTATATGTAAAACACTCCCAAGAATTCACAAAAGGGGCTGGAGATTTAGCTCAAATTTAGACTGCTTGTCAAGTAAGCACAAGGAACTGAGTTCAATCCCCAGCACCAAAAAAAATAAAATAAAATAAAATAATTAGGAATAAATTTAGGCAAGAAAGCAAAACACTGCCAGCCGTGGTGGTACACACCTGTAATCCCAGCACTCAGGAAGCTGAGGCAGGAGGATCGCTGTGAGTTTGAGGCCAGCCTGAGCTACATAGTGAGTTCAAAGCCAGCCTGAACTACATATGGGGATCCTGTCTCCAAAAAAAGAAAAAAAAGTAAAATATTTTCACTGTACTTTGTACAGTGAAAACTACAAAACATTGCTGGGTACAATGGCACATCCTTATAATTTCAGCTATCTGGGAGGCTGAGGCAGGAGGACTGCAAATTCAAAACCAGCCCGAGCAACTCAGAGACGCTCAGAATTAAAAGGGCTGGGATGTAGCTCAGTGGTATGGTATGTGCCTACCGTGTGCAATGCCCTGGGTTCAATTCCCAGGCCCCCTTTCCAAAAAAACCTAAAAGATCATTGCAGAAAGGATAAAAGGAATCACAACTCTAAATTAATGTTCATGGCTTGAAAAACTAATATTGGAAAGGTAGCAATAATACTACAAATTCAGACTGAGTTAGCACAAGCCCCCTTTTTCTCACCTTTGCTGCGCTCTTTCACTTCTTCACTCTTGTGCTTTTTGTGCCTCGGCCCTTTTCTGCCCTTTTCCCTTTCCCCTGTCCCTGCTGCTACCTTCCTGGTGATCTCCAATAAACACAGCTCCTTACTACTTGCAAATGCAATTCCTGTCAAAATCTAAAAGACATTTTTAAGAAAAAAATAAAAAACCTATTTTAAAACTCGTATTTAATCTCAAGGCAGCACAGCAGCCAAAACAGTCTTGGACACCAGGCATGATGGCACACACCTATAATCCCAGCACTTGGGAGGCTGAAGCAGGAGGATCACCATGAGATCCAGGCCAGTGTGGGCTGCATAGTGAGTTCAAGGACTCCAACCCACAAACAACGAAAACAGAAAGCTGGAGGACTCACATTTCCCTAGTTCCAAGCTTCCTACACAGCCCCCACCAGCCATCCATGTGGGACTGATGACAGGACACACACAGACCAGAGGAACAGGATCTTGGGTCCAGAAACCAAGCCCCACATTTATAGTCAAGTTATTTTCCCTTCAGAGAGGATCGGGACAGTCTTTTCTCTTTTTTTTGGAATACAGGGACGTACAGCTTCTCTTGGTTCAATGAATCAATAACCATCTTACTCTGGCTCAGTCTGTAAAGGACAACAATAAACTAGCACTTTGGAACCCAGACAGGCTGGCTGTGGCTGTGGCTGTGGCTGTGGCCAGGCCCCAGGCCACTCACCTGGCAGGACGAGAAGGTGGCTGACGCCACTCCAAGCAGGACATTCAGCGAGTCCTTCACCAGCTCCTGCTCCGTCACCAGCACAGGCCTCGGGGCCTGTAGGAGGCCCCCGCTGAGCATCTGCAACTCCTGTCGGTGGAGCCTGCAGAGCCTGTCGAAGGCATCCCGTCCCGCCTCCGTGAGGTAGGGCTCCTCTCTGTAGCCAGGGGGGCTGCAGGGGACACAGGAGGGGGCTGGTGAGCAGAGGGGCAGCACACACTTCTGCCCAAGAGTGTCCCCTCAGGACTTCATATGAACGAAAGGAGGTGAGTGACTCAATTCCCACTCAAGATACAACCAGCATGAACACTGCAACCCCCCAGCCTGTCAGCATCAGCCCTGGCTGCATTCAATCCCGCTAGGTCCATGCCCTGAGGTCCAGGGAGTGGCCACTATCCTGGCCTTTCGAGACCACCCACCCACCCAAGGCCTGAGGTCCTCCAGGTGACAACTCACAACAAAAGTTCTCCCATTAACAATGAACACTAGGTTTATACATCTATGTTAACATAGCATCATTCGCAACAGTCAAAATGTAGAAGCAATTAAGTATCCAAAAGAGATGAGTGGCCGAACAAAGCGCGGCACACCCATACAGTGGCGTATCACTCAGCATTAAAAAGGAAGGAAATTCTGACACCTGCTACCACGTGGATGAGCACTGAGGACATTTCGCTGAGTGAATGAGCCAGTCACAAGGGAAAACACCACACAACTGCACTGACAGGAAGTTTCTACAGCAGTCATATCCTAGGGACAGAAATCAGAGTGGACTACCAGGGCCTGGGGACAGAGGGAAGGTGGGGGAGTTGTGTGCTGGTCACTGGAGATGCCATCTGAGAATGAGGGTGAAATGTTCACAGATGTATGTACTTGGCACACAGCACTGCACACTCGGAAAAGGTGTGGATGGAAACCTGAGCACATATTTTATAGCCCCTACCAAAAAGAATATAACACGAGGGGTTGGGGATTTAGAAAAGAATGTAACACAGAAATAATAACAATCACACCACTGCTGAACAGGACACACTTGTGGAATGGGGCAAGGCAACTCATTGCAGGGCCACCACCAAAATATGTGCCCTTCAGAGGGTGTACTCCTGGGGGTGACATGGTGCACCCTGCAGGGCACACCACACACAATGCACTGTACCTCACACTCACGCTTCACCTGCACCTCACACACAACACACCCCCACTCTCAGTGCAAATCTCTATTTGCATCCTGAGTCTCCTGATCACTGAAGGGGTGCTCCCCATTTAAGATCCTAAATTTAAACATCTCAGAAGGCCATGGCTGTATTACAGGCATATAGTCCAGCTACTTGGGAGACTGAGGCAGGAGGATCATTTGAGCCCAGGAGTTTGAGGCCAGCATGAACACCTGTCCTCCTCATTGGAAACACCATCAGGATGCTCTGTGATCAGTTGTTTTTTCCTACTTTTTAATAAAAAAACAAAATTTCATAACGAAGTAAAACAGTGTTGACAGTTAATACACTGTGTATCATAACCTTAAAAACAGTTACTCAGAGTATGAGACAGACAAATGGCTGGAGATTTAGCTCAAGTGGTAGGGCACTTGCCTAGTAAGCACAAGGCCCTGAGTTCAATCCCCAGCATCAAAAAAAAAAAAGACAAAAAAAGACTCTCTTACAAGAAAGAAAAGGTAATAGCACAGAGCTTTCTTTCCAATGAACTAAGAGCAACTGGTAGTATAAATGAATCAAATTATCACACAGATTAAAATAATTTTGAAACAATGGTGTAGGTAATTTGAGGATTTGAACTTCTCCCTACTTCGTCTTACCCACTATTTTGCTCTTTATTTGTATATATCATGAGTTTATCATATAAAAGAAACCATGCAATATTTAAGCTTGTAAAAAAAATATTTAAGCTTGTGTGTCTGACTTATTTCACTTAACATTATGTTCTCAAGTTGCATCCATTCACCTACAAAAATGCCTCGTTATCTTTATGGCAGAGTAGTGCTCCACTGCATGTAAATATCAGCTCTGTGGTCAGTTCTGTGCTTCAGGGTACACTAAGAGGGTTAAATGTGTTCAAACCAAAATGACAAATGAGCTGTGAGTGACCACGTCTCCTAAACGGTGACCAGAAAAACAAATGAACTACCACTAGCAAATATTTCCAAAAGAGAACAGTAACCTATCAGGCCAATCTCTTTTTTTTTGGTGCTGGGGATCGAACTCAGGGCCTTATGCTTGCTAGGCAAGCACTCTAACCACTGAGCTAAATCTCCAGTCAGGCCAATCTTTACACATACAAGGGCCTGGCAGAGAGTAAGACCATTACATTTGCTTTGCACACACAAGACGACATGACTGATGCCCTAGAGGGAAGCTACAGTGCAGAGAAGCCCTGAAAAGCCAGACAACTGCCAACAGCACTGTGCTGGGAAGCAGGGCACTGGTCACCCCTGGAGCAGTTCAAAGAACAGATGACCTCGTCCAGGAAAACTACCCTGGGGCAACGTGCCATGCATATATCAATGCTTAGTAATTGCCACATCACATGTTCCTCTGGAGGAAACCCTGCAGAGACCCAGGGGCTGCATCACTGGCACAAAGGGCCTCCGGTCCTGACTCTTTAATTCAGGGTTCCCCAAACCAGTCTCCCATAGCCTCACCAGCAGATGGGGTCTGAAGAAGGCTCCATAATCAAACGTTTAGGAAACATATATCCCCTAATCCCATTCTGGGAGTTTTCTTCTTTTTTGGGGGGTGGAGTTTTCAAAAGGAACCAGCAGAGGCCCCTGGACCCAAACTTGCCCAGGGAGTCAGTGGCCACTCTGTGGGCAGCAAGCTGCCAGCGCCAGTTGAGGAAAGGCTGCTACAGCTGGAACTTCACTGGCAGAAAGTACCACTCCCGAGATTTCTAGATGTGGAAAAAGCTTCTTGGTCAGCACCCTGTGCCCAGAGAACATCTCCTGGTACAGACCACGGCCCACCAGGCAGCCCTAAGACACCAGACCACAGCTCTGGTGGCACAGCTGTGCCTGACTGCTCTGACTCGAAAGTGTGATCTGCAAAAGGCAAAGGTATGGTTAGAACCTCCTAACTCTGAAATGCTTCTCTGCATCTCTCTCATTTCTCAGGACTCAGACAATGGTGCACATCAGCTTGACTACAACTTCCAGCCTAATTCCATCATAGCGCTTCCAGAAAACAACTGCTTGGAGTCACTGAACAAGCAATGCCTGCATAGTATACCTGATGCCACACTGATATGGGTGCACAGGTGGGAGGACTGGGAAAGCAAAGAAGGGCTCACCATCCAATTCGCTCCCAGCACCTCTGCTTGCTAATCTCGTAGGTAAGCGCGGCTTCCCACAGGTCCACATCTGGGGTTGTGCTTGGTTCAGACTGGGAATCAGGAGTCAAATTGGAAGCTGACTGGAACCCTTCATCTTCCCATTGATCCATGCTCTGAGGGACCTGGAGACCACAGGAAAGTGTAAATCTCCATTTATTCCTTTGTCTGAATGCCTAAATGGGGCAGATTCAAGGAACTTTACCCACACACTTCCACTTACTAGAGGGGCAGCCTCGGCAGAACGTTTCTTCTTTTTTTTCAAGTACATATGCATAGCATAATGAATCACAGAATTAAAATAATACATTAAGTCTACTAATCTGGAGTTTCACATAACATACAGCCTTAATATAACTTGTTTTATTTATGTATTTCACTTTTGGGGAGGAGGGGGGTGCTGGGGATCAAACTCAGGGCCCTGCATTTGCTAGGCAAGCACTCTACCACTGAGCTAAATCCCCAACCCCTATTTATTTTACTTTTTTGAGGCAGGATTTCACTATGTAGCCCAGGCTGGCCTTGAACTCATGACAATCCTCCTGTCTCAGGCTCTCAAATCCTGGGATCACAGGTGTGAGCCACCACACCTGGCTTATTATATACCTTACAATGAAATGTCTCTTACCTGAAAGTTCCATCGTGGGGAAACATAAAATCATACTAGACAGAGAAAAATTTGTGTACACCAAGATGTTTGCTACAGCATATGTGCTGCCCAAGCGAGCACAATTTGCTACAGCATAATTTATATTTGAAAATAACCTAAATATTTCATAGTAAGGAAATGACTAAGTAGTAACAGTATATTCTTAGCCAGGCATGGTGGCACACACTTGTAATCCCAGCATTGAGGAGGTTGAGGCAAGAGAACTGCCACAAGTTCAAAGCCAGCCTGGGCTACACAGAGAGTTTGAGGCCAGTCTGAAGGACAAAGTGACGCACTGTCTCAAACAAAACAAAAATAACAGTATATCTGATACAGTCAGAAATAGGAAAATTGAGTTGGGGATTTAGCTCAAGTGGTAGAATGCTTAAATAGCAAGTACAAGGCCCTGAGTTTGATCCCCAGCACAAAAAAAAAAAAAAAAAAGAAAAGAAAAGAAATAGGAAAATCGAGGCACACCTTTCCCTTCATTCAGCTGTGGGCACCACTTTTGTGATTAGCCACGTCTAAATTTAGGAGGTTGTGATGCCCAAGGCACAAGACCATTACTTCTCACAGAATGAGAGGCACCTGGAGTCAGAGGGACCTGACCACAATGCGAGGCACGTGAAGTTAAAGATACGTGACCATTTATTGGAAGCCTGAATTGTGCAGAGGCTCTTCAAGAGTTCCTCTTTTTTCTACCTGTTCTTTGCTGCTGTCTCGTGGTCTTCAATAAATGTAGCTACATACCACGAGGTGTATGCTTGACAATTCTTTCCTTTGTACACAAGAACCTAAACTATTTTTTGTTTTGTTTGAGACAGGGTCTCGCTAAGCAGTTCAGGCTGGCCTCAAACTCAAGTGATGCTCCTGCCTCAGCTTCCCGAGTGCTGGGATTGCAGGTGTGCACCACCATGCCCGGTGAACCTGAACTATTTTGGTTCACTCAGCTGGTAACATATCCTTTTAATGACACTTACAAAGCAATAAATACGATTTACTCAATAACTGAGAACAACACCCCATGTCATGAAAAAAAGTAAACTGCATGGATATCATGAACAAATATTTTTGTCATCTTCGTATAACGCAAAAAATATATCTACACATATTTCTGTCATGTGTGGGTGAAATACGGCTTCTGCAACTGACCAACAGATTTCTTATTTTAATTAATTTAAATAGCAGCTCTAAGAAGCCAGAAGAGGAGACTTAACAACACGCCCTGTAGGTTAGGTTAAAAAAAAAGGCTTTGGCCTGCAATCAGACTGCACATCGGGTGCCCTCAGCAGCTCTGCCTTGGGACAGCCCAGGCACCTGGCGACCTGGCCTGGAGCTGCTCTAAATTTACCAGGATACAAGAAAGGGTAAAGACAGTATTTTCCAAATCCTTGGAGAGAAAGAAGGGAAAACAAACACTACCTTAATAGCCAGTCCAGAGAGGTCTGCACTGTCTGGCACGGGAGGAACATCTAGTCGCACGTCCATATCATAAGTGCGGCTGTGCACAAGGGCACCAAAGAGCGAGACCCGGGTGTCTCTCTCAAACCTGTCACCACAGGGGTCACCAAAGGAGAAGAGACCAACGGTGGGCAGGCCGGTGCCTGGAGCAGCCTCCATCACTTTAAGTGTTTCCTGAATCATGCTGTGACACAAGTACTCCTCTCTGGAGATGAAGGACTGAACGTCCATCTCAAACACACTCAGGTCATAGCAGTCGTAGCCGCTGTAAGGAACGTTTCTCCCTGCGTGCTTGTTGTTAAAGAAATAATCTCGTTTCCTCTGCAGGATTTGAGGGGGGCCACTCCCTGCCAGCTGAACCAGGAGGTTCAACACGGACTCCACCTCCAGCAGCGGACTCCAAGGGGCCGCCTCCAGCCCCTCCACCAGCTCCTCCAAGCGGTCGGCCTCTGGGCCCAGGCCGCCCACTCTCAGGTCGAAGGACAACATGAGGACCTTGTTTCTTACTGGAAGTTTTGCCAGGTCGGGCTGCAGCGCTCGAGTGTCCTCTTGGAAAAGGTTTGTGAAGAGGGCATTGTAGGCGACCCTCTTGAGGCTCTGTTTGGCTCTCCTGCGGTCCACGCTCCGCTGTCCCGGGCGAGGCTGCGCAGCAGGCAGGAGGGCCTCGCACAGGTCGTCGAAGAGCTGGGTGATGTTGGCCATCACGCCCTGAAGGCAGGAGGCGCCGGCGGCCGAGAGCAAGAGAGCTCCTCACCCGAGCTGCACTCGCCCTCTCGTCCTGCAGTCCGTCACCTTAGGGGTCGTCGACCGCGACAAGCAAACCTGCGGACCTGACTGCTCGCGTCCGCTCGAGGCCGCTGGGGTCCGCAGGCCTGTCCCGCACGCCCGCCCACCGCCGGACCTACGCGGGAACGGCTGGGTTCACGCTCCCGCCGCCTTGACGTCACGGCGAAGCGACGGCCTGACCGCGAGCACAGGCACGCCGGAACTACGTCACGAGGCAGGCGGACTTCCGGCCCAGGGCCGGTAGCTGGCCGGTGGGGAGACTGAAGCCCCAGCTCGGCTCAATAAAGGAGGCGGAGTCAGAAGCTATTTAATGGGCGTTTACTGACAGGCCGAGAGGGAGGGAGGGCGAGGCCGCGGCACACAGATTGCTTCCGGCGGGACCTACGTCTCGGGCCGCTCCGGGGACCGATTGGGCGGCACTCCTAGGGTGGACGGCCCCGAAGGAAGGCTCGGGAGAGTCGCAGAACCGGCAGGCTCGGGGCTACCGCGCCTCTCCACGGGCTCTGAGGCCGCTACCCGCAGCATCTCCCACCGCGGCTGCAGCTGCGCTCTTAGGCTCATCAGGGCGTGGAGGTCCTCCGGAGATGCCATCGAGAAAGGGCCCAGGCTGGGGGGCGCCTCTCCATACAGCGCCCGGGCCAGCGCCTGCGCAAATTGGGGTGTGGATTCCTGGCACAGGAGAGGCGGGGGCAATGAGTCCCTAGTTTTTCCCACTCCCCCACCCTCAGCCTTCCACCCTTCCCGGCTCACCTCCTCAAGGAGGGCCAGGACTCTGCCTCCTGCCGGCCCCCGGAGCATTGCAGCCAGGAGAGCAGCCTGCGGCTTCTGCAGGCCATGGTCAGGCCCCAGTGCCACCACCACCAGGTCAGGCTGAAAGCCATAGGCCATGGGCAACACCAGGCCCAAGATGCAGCTCAGGAACCCTCCAGTCGTCTGTGGGGACAGCAGCAGAGCTCAGCCCCTCATCTGAGGGACACTTTCCTGCTGGCTTCTGCCACCCCACTTCCCAACCTCAAAGTCCCTGAAATCTAAGCAGGGAGCCAGGAGGGGCCAGGGCCTGTTGGAACTCCTGACCATGCCAGAGAGCACCTCCCACCCTCCCATACATACAGCTACTCACCCCTGGCAGTGGCATGGAGACATGGAACATGGATAGTATGGCTGCTTCCTTGCCCCAGATGTTCAGCCACAGAATCCTCCTTCCAGGGAGAGAGGACCAAAGACACATGCACATTTGTGTGAGCAGGCACAGCAGAGAACTCGAGGCCACCAGTATGGAGGAGCAGGGCAGGGGTGCTGTGACCCTCTGGCCTGGTGTTACCTCCAGGCCCCCCTCCAACACCAGCTGCAGAAGATCGAATTCTGTACTAACAGTGCCCCACCCACTGGGGCCTGCAGTTGAAAGCCTGTCACATGCCCATCTACTTGCACAGTGAGATATATGTGACCCAAGAGTCCTACCCATCATCAGCAAGGTCCAGTGGCCGATCTAGCTGTCCCAGCACCACACAGAGAACCCTGAGAAAGAGTCAGCCAAGGCCAGTCTGTGCTCCACACTGCCCAGAGTCCATTCCCTGGACCCTCTCCATGTGGCCTTCAGGGAAAGGGGTAACCATGGGCCAGGTGAGACTTACCTCTGGGCTCCAAGAGACAGACCTCGCCGAATGGCCACATCCAAGGTGGCTGCTGCAGCAGGCACTGGAGTGGCTGCGATTCCACTGCTTACCTGTGGGATGAGGTAACTGCCAACTTTGAAACCAGATAAAAAGACCAATTCACTGAACTACATTCCCAACCACTTTTGTTTTGAGATGGGGTCTCTCTAAATTCCCCTAGCTAGCTTCAAATTTGTGATTCCATCGCACCCTTCCTGAGTGCTGGGATTACAAGCATGAACCACCACACCCAATTTATTCATACCTTCGTTTTCAAACCCTGGATATGTTACTGTTATTGACCTTCTCCTACACTCTGAGGTCAAATCACTCTATCTCTGTAAAACAAGATGCTTAAAACCAAGCATGAGATTATCCACTTTCCCTCTCTGCCCTGATCTGAGACTGATCCCTGCCCAAGGTAACAAGTTCCTGTGGTTTGCACACACAGGCTGCCTGGGTCCACAGCCACCCCGACTCCTCCCCAGCAACCCTACCTGCCCATCCAGAATCCCATTTAAGAGGTACAGGAGCTTCCCAAGTGCAGTGAGGGCCTCAGCCTGGGCCAGGGATTCATGTGGCCTGTGATGGACAGACACCAGGTGATAGCATATCAGTCACACAGGTACAGGCACATACACGCTCACGGCACCCTCCCCAGCTTGCCCTGCCCACCTGGCCCAGGCTTCTGTCTCCCACTTTGGGATTGACTCCTCCTGATGCAGCACATCAGGACGCAGGGCCAGGGAGGTGTCCAGAGCAGTTAGGGCAACAGCCATTCGGAAAGGGGGTGTGGGGTGGGGGTGCTGCTGGTCCAGATGGGAGTTCGGCGAAACTGCCACTGCCTCTGCCTCTGCCTTGCACACAGGATCCCCAGGCAGCAGTGGCAGGAGCCTCCCCTCTGAGGAGTGGGTGCTGGGACTCAGCACAGGCACCACATCTAGGGGAAGTTCAGAGTCAAGGTCACTGCATAGAACACTGAGGTAGGACCCAGCAGCCCACGTCCAGGCTGTGCTGACCTTGCTGCTGGAGGCTCATCCAATGAGAAGCCTGGGCCACCCGGACACTCTGGATGGACTCCAGGGCACTGTGGGGAAGAAGCAGAATGGGGAGCTGAGCCTGCCTCACACTCCAGGCCCTCCCACCCTCCACCATTCTCACCTTTGACATGGTACCATGGGCCCCAAGAGGGCAGGCGTAGGGTCACCCAACAGCGCCTGTACCGTCATGCACACTGACTGTGCCAGGGACTCCAGGTGGTAGCCACCCTGGGAGGAGAGTGGAGACAGGAAGGGAAAAAGCGTCCCTGGGATGGGCTCACTGCCCTGGGCAAGGCACCCTACCCCTCGGCCCAGGCACCCGCCAGGTGCCCCCTGTAGTCACCTCTAGCACAGCACAGACACGGCCACCAGCCAGCACCTGCAGCAGCTGTGTGAGGTGAGCAAAGCACTCCGGTGTTGCCTGCATCTGCCCCTGGAACCAAAGCAGTGTGCGTGTGTGTGTAGGGGGGTGTCTGGCCTCAGAACGCCAGAGCCTTCCTCCCCCCAGCCAGCCCAGGCCCTTACCTCCGGGTCCCCAACAGCCGAATCAAATCCTGCTGAAACCAGGACCAGCTCAGGGTCAAACTATGGGTGGAGAGGCAAGAAAGAGGCTGGAACCTGGGTGACAGGGAGGCCTCACTGTCAGGCCAGCCCCTCCTGAGACCCTACTCTCAGAGCTCTGTTATGCACTTACAGAGTGGCTCACACCCCTTCTCCTGCCTTCACAGTAGAACTCTGGGAGGCTATGAGGTCCCCTCCCCTGGGGGAAACCCAGGACAGTCACCTCAAAGGCCAGCGGGAGCAGCACGTGCAGGAAGGCAGCCAGGTAGTCAGCATTGCCCATCCCGACCTGCAGCATCGAACGGGGGGGGCAATGTTGCCAATCGGACTTTGCAGTCTTCACCCTCTGGGACCCGGGCTCTGGGGGAATCTGGTGGGATGCACCAGGCTACATTCTAGAGGCCTGGAGCTGGGGGGCAGGAGAAGTACAGGTGGGAAGGTGGACTGCATGGAGGGTCCAGGAAGGAGGGCAGGCACCTGGTTCCAGGGCAAGTTGACAGTGAAGCCGCGGCCCTGTCCCCGCCCAACAGTGTCTGCGTCTGACTCTGGGAGGAAGGGCCAGAAGCGTCCATGCTCATAGCGGTGCCAGGAGAAGTAAAGAACACTGCCAACAGCCAGCCAGGCCAGAGGTCAGCGTTCAGAGGTCAGAATCCTCTCCCACTCCACGACTTCTAAAGAACGCTGACCCCTGAGCACATGGTTGTCTCCCCTTTTGTGTTTTTCCAAGTCATACTGCACCCCTCCAAAAGGAGCTGCAGGGAAGAGTTGTGTCCCCAAGCTCAGCTCACCTGGGGTCATCCTCAAAGATATACTGGATGCCTTGGCCATGGTGGATATCCCAGTCAACAATGAGGATTCTGGGTTCAGATGGCACTGAAAGTCACGGGGAGGTGGGACTTCCCACCTCCAGGCCGCAGCCCAGCCAGGATGGGAAAGGGCTGAATGGGTCTGCTCCACCCATACTTGGCAAGCCCAGGTGCCCCCACCCTTGCAGCCAGACTGGCACACACCTGTGCAGCCCATATTTCCACTTGGCATATTCGGCTGCTATAGCCACATTGTTGAACACGCAGAACCCATTGGCAGCTGCCCTCTGGCTGTGGTGTCCAGGAGGTCTGGGGATGAGAGTGGAATGTGGGGCACAGCAATGTCATCCTGTCCTCTCATAGGGCCACTCACGAGACAGCCAAGTGAGGCAGGCAGTGCTCACCTCACCAAGGCAAGTCCATTGTGCACCGTGCCCATTAGCACAGCATCCACCAGCTGCAGCGCAGCACCCACGGCCAGGCGGGCACAGTGAAAGGTGCTCTGTGGAACAGGGAATGTAAATCAGCCTCTCCCTGACCTGCCTGTGTCAGGCTGTAGGTCACCAACTGCCAAACACGACAGGCCAGGCTGGCTCTGGGGTGCTGACAGTAGCAGCAAGCTGAGCCTGCAAGTATTGTCACAGGCATGACGTCAGCACCTGGGTGAATACAGGTACAGGGATGCGTATCTGTGTGGGCGAGCATGTACACGGGTACCTCGGGGACGCACCGGGTGGAAGTAGACAGCATCGAACTGTCCAGAGACTGCCTGGAGCTCCTCCACTCCCAGAGTCTGAGTTCTCCGCACCAGGGCCACATACTCCAGACTGCAGACGGGTAAGTAGGTAGGCAGGTCACCAACAGCACAAGGAGTAGAGGAGGGGCTGGGGTTCCCACTGCCAGTGACCATCATTGATTCCTCCAGCCCTGAGTCCAGGCCCCTTCCGACGGTGAAAGAGGCCCGCAGGGAAGGGCGGCTTCAGCCGGTGCTGACGGGTGGAGGTCCCAGCTTGTGGACTTCTCTGACCTGTGCACCAGGCCCAGCTCTGCCTCTGAAGCCTCACGAGCTGTCACGTGCAGGCACCTCTGCTCCAGGCCACATTGCCGGAGGCCGCGCAGTGCTACAGCCAGGCGCTCAGGACATTCGATCTTGCACTCCAAGCTGGAACAGACGAAACGCTCAGGATCCAATGCCCCCTCCGCGGCCCTACCCCGATTAGGTCGCACTTACTCGTCCCAGAGCAGCCGGGTGGCCATCATGTCTTCGTGGTACACGAGAGCGGTCCCCATGGCTAGACGGGGGTCAGTCTGCGCTACTGTACTCTGGGACGGCACGTCCTCCGCTGACAGACGACTACAATGCCTGTCCCGGCCCCCCTTACCGCCTGGGGACAGCTCACCGCCTGGGATCCGGCTGGCAGAGCCCGGAAACGGCACCACCTGAAAACACAGGACCTGCGCGCCCTGGGGTCCTGGGTGTGGCTTCCTAGTCCGCACTCAGGTCCCGCCCAGTTCTCCGAGCTCCGCCCCACCCCTCGGCGAAGACGCCAGAAGATTTAGGTCTTCGGGTCCCCGGATGGGAGCCTGGTGGGCCAGAGTCCCTCCTGCAGGTTGTCACTGCGGCCTTCCGCCCCGGCTTGCAGGACAGTCCGGGGGGCTACAGGGCCGGGGCTCGGGAGGGGCCAGAACCCCGAGGGTGGGCGGGGGCGGGGGCGGGGAGGTGCCGCCCGGGCCAGTCGGGGTCAGCACCACAGCGCCACCCCGAGCTTCTGGAAGGGACGGTCGGGGTGCGACTCGGACGCCAAGAAGACCCCAGGTGGGTCGGGGGAGACAGAGGCGGGATAGGGCCGGAGACCGGACGCAGGGTAGGGGACAGAGCTAGGCAGCGGCGAGGATGAAGGGTGCACGGCTCAGCCCCAGAGCGAGGCGACCCCTGGCCGCATCCGATACCTCAAGGCTATGGGGCGAGGCTTCGCGGCGACGATGCTGCAGCCCACAACGAGCTCACAGCCAAACCCGGCCCGCGGCTCCGCACTGCACCGGCCGCAGGCCAGGTCCCGGAGCGCAGCCGCCAGAGTACTCCCTGATTAGTCACCTCGGGTCACGTGCTGCGCGAGGCGGAGCCTGGGATCCGCGATCCAGAGTCCGGCCGCGCCGAATTTGCGCGTGCGCACTCGGACTCTGGGCCAGCGCCGCCGGGGACCTGGCTGGGGAGTACCGAGCCCGCCCCCGGCAGTCGACACACGGAACCTAGGTCTGGGAGAAGCTGAGAACTCAACGGGCTGCATGCGGCCCTTTCCCCAGGCTCCAGCAAGAGGGGAAGGACCGCGCCTCAGTGTGCGGGCCAGGCCCACTGGATGGGGCGGGTAGGTGGGCACCGGCTTGCGGGGGGGGGGCGGGTGGCAGCTCAGGAGTTCTGTTGATCGGAGGGGCTGAGCCCCGGCTACCTCCTTTGTACAGTATTAGCTGGGCTGAGCGGCGCCAAGGCATTGGGCTGTACAGCCAGAGTAAGAGGTCTACAAGAGTTTATTTCCTTCCAGCCAGATGGGAACAGCAAAGGGCTGGTTACACTCCAGGCTGGATAGGAGTGTCCACAATGCCCCCCAAACACACCAGGGGAGCCGGTGTCCCTGAGTTGGTGCCCTAAGCTCTCCCTCTCCTTCCTTCTCCCAGCCTCAGCAGTCCAGAGCCGCAGGGCTCCAAGGCCAACACCTGACCCTGGGCCCTGCCACCCCTGAGGCTCTCTGCTGCATCCCGGCAGAGGGGGCAACTGCCCCAGGGGCCAGAGGCCAGCCCAGGTTAGGCAGGGGTCCTGTGTAGAAAGCGCTGGAGTGGGGAGCAGGAGAGCCCACGGACTGAGGGTCTCTACTCAGCCTCTCTAACCCCAGGCAAAGTCGGGTGGTAACCAGGGTTCCTCTCCCAGGGAAGGGAAGCTAAGGGGTGAGGCCCTTAGCCAGGGTCCTTAGGGTGTCCCCACACCACCCAGAGGTCGTCATAGGGCTGTCTCCTTGGCGACCCTCGCCCCCAGCTGCTTGAGAGGCTTGAAGCTGAGCACTTCTTTATAAGTGACACCTGCAGAGGGCAAGAGACAGCGAACAATAGGCCTTTGCTTCACCATGGGCAGAAGCCAGGGGCCTCCTGGGTCTTTCCTCTAATCCTGAGCCAGGCCCAGTTGGGAGTGTGTGTGAAGACTGCTAAAAAGCCGATTTTCACAGGGAAACAGAAGGAGGAGCTGGTGCTTGTGTGTCTGTCCACCGGCTCCATGGTAAAAGCAGGATCTCCTCGCAGCAGTGTATGTGGGTGGGGACCACAGAAACCTGCGGCCTGTGGTTTTTGAGTTATCTTACTTGGCAGTAGAAGTCTTTCATCCCGCGGAAGCAAGCCCACGACACACCAGAGAGGCAGAAAGCCTCTGCTAGAAGTGCAGAGAGCCTTGATTTGAGCACCTCAACCTGTCTAGGCCCTTCCACTCCAGATACAGAATCAAGGCCTTGGTTCTGAGGCAGACAAAACAAGGCCTGGGACTCAGTGGCACAACCCAGTGCTGACCTGTGCCCTTGGACATGCCAGACCCGGGACTGAGCTGCATAACTACCTGCCATTCCAGAGTGGTTTGGGGCTTGGGTGCAGGGGAGGGGGGTCCTTTAGCCTACCTGAGGCTCTTCCTTAAAGAGGAAGGGAGGACCCTCAGTGTAAGGGGACACAGGTGGCATACAACCCCAAAGTGCAGAGCAAGCCACCACAGTGGGACGTGAACTGCTCAGAGGGGCTGGAAGGGATGCAAGGGGTGGAACTTCCCTTGCAGGCAGGATAGGAGGAGTGTATGGCAGTCCAGGTGGCAGGAGTCCCAGAATGGGGCAAGAAGAGACCAGGACAATTCAAGAAGTGTGAACAGAGGCCTGGGGACAAGTGGGCCACTGGGGACAGGAAGGCTCGGCCACTCGGGGAGAAGCCAGGGGGCGCTGCTGCTCTAACCTCAGAGTCCCCCCCCAGAGTTCCTGGGCTCATCCCCTGCCAGCCCTTGTACCAGCTTTTGAGGCCCTGCCAGGAACGTCCTTTCCACTGCCTCACACTCCAGCCACAGGTCACCTTGGCCAAGTTGCACGGCCCTGCACTCCCATCCTCTTCCTCACTGGACCTGCACAGGGCACCACAGGGTCCGAACATGGGCCCTGCTGGTAGCCCCAACTCACGTTTCCACTCATCCAGGGTGCGGTCCACATCATCAAAGGAGTCATCGTACTTCTGCGCCTTGGGCTCATCTTCTGTGTCGTACAAGGACTCAAAATAGGGGTGGGCCAGTGCCTCAGCTGCTGTCACTCGCTGCTCTGCATCCAGCACTAGCATCTTCTCAAGGAGGTTTACAGCTGGGGGACAGTCATGTCAGGCCAGGCCACAGGGAGTTCTCACACTTGGTCCCATACCCCCCACTACCCGGCCCTACCCATGGGGCTGGCATTGGTCAGGATAGAGGCAAAGTCCTTCTTCTCCAGCTCAGGGAGACCCTTCATGTAGTTCTTAGCCTGTGTAGGATAAGAGTGAGGGGCTAAGCCTAGCCCGGGAGCCAGCTGGCCGGCCCACCCAGCCCCTCACAGACCTCTGCACTCTGCAGTTTCTGCACAAACTCAGCGGGAGGTGTCCCTGTCACCTTCATGATCTCCTTCAGCTGGTCCAGGTCTGCACCGAGCTCAGGAGCACAGCACAGGGCCAGAGGGTGGGGCCCATGAACCCACCCCCCACTCAGGGCAAAAGCTCCACAGTGCCCCAGTAGAAGGATACGGTCATTGCCCTTGAACAGTATCTTCCCCGTAATCATCTCTGCCATTATGCAGCCCACCGACCAGATGTCCACTGAGATAAAAGCCCCATCAGTGTCCCATAGGCGAATGGCAGCATCCAGACATGAGGGATGGGGGGGGACAGGCAAGGAGGGTTTGACCTCCCCACACCCTCCCCAGGCTCCCACCCCAACTCAACATCCTCTTCAGGGAGCAACCTCTGTGGGGCTCCCTATCAAGAAATGGGAAGGCTGGGGGGTGTGGCTCAGTGGCAGAGCTCCAGCCTACCACGTGTGAGACCCTGGGTTCCATCCCTGGTACCACAGAAACAAGGAAGGAGGTAGGTGCAGTGCAGGGGGCCCTGGTCTTTCTGGGGGTCCCTCACCCGTCTGTGTGTAGCGCATCCAATTCAAGATGACTTCAGGTGCCCGGTACCACCGGGTCACCACGTATCCCGTCATCTCGTTGTCTGCCTGCCGGGCCAGGCCAAAATCCAGGATCTGAGAGAAGAATTGGGGACCCCTGAGAGTGGAAGAGCCGGCTATAGTCTCAGGGGGTTGGAGTTTTGCACCTTTCCAGGGTTCAAGGTCACAGCCCTGGACCCCAAGTTTCCTCCCTGAGTCCTCCCAGTAGTCAGTGTACCCAAACGGACCCACTCAGGGACAGGTGCCAGGGTTTTCACCCTGCTCCGTCATCCCTGGCTCACCGCAGGGGTTCTCCACAGTCTGGCCTGGGTCAGGCATAGGAGCCGGGGGTGCCCCCCACCTCACTGAGGCAGGTATGGAATGTGCCCAATGCCACCCCAAGTACCTCATCAGAGCCCATCAGCTGCTCAAATGCCCTGGGCCTCTCCCTCTGCCTTGGCCTGGGGCAGGAAGTAGAGAGGACCCCATTCCCCGCCCTGGCCATCCTCCCCTTCCAGCCACACCTTCAGTTCACAGTCCTCATTCACAGCCAGGTTGCCAGGCTTCAGGTCCTAGGCAGAGGAAAGGCAGCCGATGTGCCCTGTGACCTGAGCATATGCAAGGCCAAGGGCCAGGGCAGTACCCCGGGGGCCACCAGATGGGGCCTGGCCCTTTGCCCGCACAGCCCTTTGAGGGAGGAGACAGGGACTGGATCCCCAGGGGCTGATTGCAATAGGACTACACAGGAGACCCTGTGTGCACCCCCAAGCAGACCCCGCTGTACCCTCCTTACATGTGGGAAATGGAGATGGGGACTGAGCCCCTCTCATGCCCACAACCATGGAAGGGAACTTACCCTGTGGATGATGCCAGCAGCGTGGATATACTGTGGGAGAAGCCAGCAGCTATTAGCACAGAGACCCCTGCCAGAGCCCTACTGTCCCCTCCCCTACAGCCACCCCTGTAAACCCCACCTTCAGCCCTTTCAGTATCTGATACACAAGGAACTGGATCCGGTCCTCACTCAGTGTCTCATGCTTCATGAGCTTGCCCAGATCGGTGCCCATGAATGGCATCACCAGGTAGCTGTGGGAAGGAGCTGGGAGCATTAGTGGGCAGGGCCTGGGCCTGGATCTGGGCCAATACCCACAGGGCCCAGGCTCAGACCCTGGAAGAACCCACTCCACTAGGAACTCCTCGAGTGTCCCCCTGCAACATCCATCCCCCCAGCCTGAGAGTTGTCACCAACCCTACCATCCCATGCCAGGCTCTGTCCACCACTGGTCCCACCTGTCGCTCTCAGCAACAACCCCACTTTCTCAAACACATGCCCACACCTACTCCAGCCACCCTTCCCAGCATAGGGCACTAGGGTTTCTGAATGTCCAGCTGAAAAGAGTAGGGGGAAGGAAGATCTGGGGAGGGACACTTGGGTCAAAGGGATGGGCTTGCATGGAGAGAAAGATGGGGAAGTGGCTTAATAATCCCAGAGGACACCAGGTCTGGTGTGGGCCCTTGACCTCTGCCAGCCAGGCAACAAGGAACCTGCTGCCCCCTCCAACCTTTCCCAGGCCTGCCCCTTGGCCTCCTGCCAGCAGCAGTGTAAGGTGGCCAGCATAGGAAAGGCTTGTCGGGGCTGGGGCAGGGTAGATCTCCTGGCTGCCTCTGCCCTATCTGCCAACAAAGGTCAGCAGCTTCGGTTTCAGGCCATGCACTGGTGCCAGGGTCCTGAGCACGGGCCCTGCCTGGTTCACAAATACCAAGTCCAAGGTTCACACCTCTAGTACTGTGAGGGTCCAGGTGTCAGTCATGGAGACAGCAGAAGGCCCCAGTTCTGCCTGGGTCTGCCAGGGTCCCTAGGCCCCAGAAGCAGCGGGGATGTACCATAGACTGTGGTATAAGGCAGCCCCCAAGTGAACCCAGAACCCAAAGCCAGCATCCAGGAGCCATTCATGCCTACCCCAGCCCACCTGACAGGCCCAGATGGAACTTACAAGTCCGTGAAGTCATCCAGCGTCTCATCAGGAGTGAAGACGTCCAAGAGCCCAATCACCTGGGGGCAGGGTGTTGGGCAGAGTTGGGGGCTCACAGATGATAGAGGGCTCAGCACCACCCGGGCTGGCAGGAACCCCCCCCAGCTGCCCTTGTCTGTGCCCACTGGCAGTGTGGCCCAGCCCTGGTACACTTGGCCACAGACACAGACTATTTTTGGATGGTGATAACTGAGATCCTCTAGGGGAGGGGCAACCCGATGTCTGGGCTGGCTCCCAGCAATGCCAGAGCTTCAGGCCCTTTGCCTTCTCTTCCCTTGTCTTCCCCCTAAACAAGCTGATCCAGGACCAGGGTGGAGACAGCTCCCTGGGCAAAGCCAGCATCTAGCAGGTCCCTCCTGGAGCAAGGTCAAGCCAGAACTGGGCAACTAGAGTCCCTGGTTAAGGGAGATGGACATCCATCAGTCATCGAGACACTGGCTGCCCCAGGACTTGGGGGTGACAAGATGTAAGAGCCCAAGAAGGCCTCCCTGAGGAGGGCTGTGCATGGAGCAGCTGGAGGAGCAGGTGGGTGTGGCGGCAGAGGCCACATGCATGGTGGCTGAGGCTGGAGAGAGAACACCTTGAGTTTGAGGAACAAGGAGAGAGGCCAGGTGGCCAAGGCGCAGGCTGAGAGTAGCCAAGGACAGGCCAGAGGGAGCCCAGGCAGGGCTCACATGCATACGCATGCATAAAGTATTGCCTTGATTCCAAGAGGCACTGTGGAAGGGTTTAAACCAGGGTGTAACAGTGAACATGACCTCTTGGCTGCCTTGTAGGAACAGAGTGGAATGAGCAAGAAAGGATGTGAGGTGGAGGGCAGCTGGGTGACCACATGAGGCTAGAGCATGGACAGGGGAACAGCCAGCAAAGTTCCAGGACAGGGAACCGGGTCCTGGAGGCTGAGGTAGTTCTGTCAGAGGGACAAGGTTTCTCTGCCTCTGTAATGGGGACAGTGGCCCAGAGAAGGAAAGAAGGAGGCCTGAAGTGACCAAGAGGTAGCATGGGGTAGAGTTAGCAGCTCCCTGTGGGTACACTCAGCCCAAGGCCTGTGGCAGCTCCCTGTCCTCACTGCGTGGGGCACCCAGCCTCTCCATGGGAAAGGGGTCCTGTGAGCAGACCCTTCCAGCTTAGATTCAGGACATCCTGGAGGCGGCAGTGCCCACCTGGAGACAGGGCAGGAGCCTCTCGGGGTAAGTAGGCTCCTGGGACCATGTGGGTGACTCCAGCTAGCACAGACAATGCCAGGGACTGAGAGGGCCCAGAGCCCTTGGCTGGACAGGAGTGATGGACAGGCAGGTGGGGAAGTAGAGGGGAATCTGGGGGAGAAGCTGGATGACAACAGGGATGGGGAGCTACACTCACAGGGTCAAGGCCCAGGTGTGATGGGGAAGTGAGAAAGCCTGACCAGAAATGAACATCACACAGAAAGGGAGCCAAGCCCAGGCCCAGGCTGAACATGGAGAGCCTAAGAAAACAGAGGATCCACCAGAGTGGCTAAGAGGGGCCAGGAGCCAAGGGAGTCTCTGTCTGCCTGTGGGCAGAGACCTCATTGTCCCAGCAGGTTGGCAGCCCTAATGACCCAGGGTGTGGGTGCCCAAACTGGGGGTGGGAAGGACAGAATTCATTGCTCTAGAAAAAGCTACAAGAAAGACGAGCTCGCCAGAGAAAAAGGAGCACTCACAACCAGCAAGGCCACAGGAGAGGCCCAGGCACAGCCTTGTGACATCCCATGGACAGAACTGGAAATGAGCCCCCTGGCCCAGACCTGGTAGTGATTGTGTAATGCTCTCCAAAACACCATCGCCTAAGCCCCCTTTATTCACAGCAACTCCTAGGCCAGTGATAGTGAACCTTTCAGAGATACAAACAGCCCACTTCAGCACATGTGCCATAGGTTCGCCACTATTGCCTGGGCTCTGCCATGGCAGTCGCAATGGCCGGCCTTGCCCTGCATTCCAGGGGACTGGTTGCCTGGAGAGGGAGACTTGGGAGGTGGACATCAGGGCTGGAGAAGGAGGCCTCAGGTGGGGAAGAGAGTGGTGCCTTCCCAGAGGACCCTCTCCACAGGGACACAGCGCAGGTGTGATGGGGAGGTGGGAAGGCCAGGCCACAAGTGAATGCACACAGCAAAGGGGGCCAAGCCCAGGGCCAGCCCGCCAGGGTGAAGACTGGAGGACCCCTGGCTTGGGCTGGTTACTGCTCCCTGACCAGACCCTGGGTTGGGGAGCCAGACGCGTCTCCAAGCCAAACCAAGGAGTGGAAAAGCGGGTCTGGCCGTGGGGACCCTCACTCCCTCCTGGTGTGCGGGCTGCCTGGGGCTGGGTGGCTCCCGGTGGTCTCCCCCTGGTGGGCATCCTGGCGGGCACGCGCACTCACGTTCTCGTGGCGCATGTGCTTGAGCAGACGCAGCTCGCGGTACGCGCGCTTGGCGAACAGCTCGGACTGGAAAGGCCGGTACAGCTTCTTGATGGCCACCTTGGCGCCGGAGCGGCTGTCCAAGGCCGAGCTGCGGGCGGGCGGGGACTTAGCGCAGCCCCGCGCCCCCGGCCGCCGCCCACAGCCCTGCGCTCACCACACGGCGCCGTATGCGCCCGAGCCCACGGGCTGTAGGTCCCGGTACTCGGCGCGCACCGCCCACAGTGTCTTGGCCACCTCCTCACGGTAGAAGCCCTTGCGCGCGGGCGGCGGCGAGCTCATCGCGCCGACCCAACCGGCACCGGGCAGCAGGCTGCGCGCTCCTCCGCGGTGGTCGACCTAGCTCCCGGGGCCGACCCCCGACCCCCACCCGGCGCACCAGCCCCTCCCGGCCCGCCGACCAACCGGCCCCCGCGCCCCGTGCACGTGACCCGCGCTCGTCCCCCTCCGGAAACCCGAGGCCGCCGGCCGGCCGGGCTGTGGGGGTGAGGGAGGGCCCCGCCGGCCCCGCCCCACGACCTCCACCCTGGGTCTTATCCAGGCCCCTCGGGCTGCGGTCCTCACTGTCCCCCTCCCGGGCACTGAGCCAGTCTAGACAGCCTGAGCCCGTTGGCTTTCACCCCCATCCTGCGGTCACTGCCATCTGCCCAACACCACTCCCGTCCCACTCCCCACCCAACCCCCCATTCCCTGGCCTATGTTCCCGAAGTCACCCCCCACTCTACCCCCAAGAATGCCCCAGCGCTGGGGGTGGTCCATCTGTCTCCAGTGTGACCTCTCCCTTTCCATACCGAGACAGCTGGCCACTGTCTCCTATACTCAGGCTGCATCCCCAACCCCACTGTCCCCCATCCTCCCAGGAGCAGAGGCCTGGTCCTTTAGGTCTCCCTGGGCCCTTCTGCACCCACATCTCCTCTCTCCCTTTCTGGCATGTGGCGTGCCTCCTCCAGGTATTTGGAGCCCCATCTGCCCCACCCCTGCCCAGACCCTCCTTCAAAGCCCACTTCCAAAGCTGTGTCTGCCCAGGCATGGAGGCGGAGCCTAAGGCCTTCAGCCTGAACCCTCCTGGTTGGTGGCTTCCCTGGGCACTGGCTCAGACCTGATGCTCCTGGAGGACGAAGCACCCACCCCTCCCAAAGCCCAGATGCAGGTTAGAGGGGGCACACCGGGTCCACCCCAGGAGCCCACTGGGCTGGTGGTAACAGGATCCAGGGCCCCTGCCCCGCCCTGCCTGCCATGAATCAGCAGCTCCACAGACAGACTGGGCCAGGATAGCTTTGCCCCTGGGCTGTGGCCAGTGACTGGCACATTCAGGAGCTGCCTCCGACAGCCAGCAAAGGCAGCTTGGGGCCGCTTGAAACACAGACATCTGTATCCTGTGCCCTTTGTGCCACACTCCTCCAGGAAGCCCGAGTTGTCCTTAGTTTCTGTGGGCCTGGGACCTTGGTTTGGCTTTTATCACCCGTGCCCAAACATCTGACTTGGCCCAGCCTGATCTCCAGGGCTGCCCCAAGAACCAGCCACCAGCCACATTGGCCAGGCCTCTGTAGGTTCAAGACACAGGGCAAGGGTGCACACAGGCTATGCCCATGCGTAAGCTACAGGAACAGAAGCTAACCTATGAATCCCTTGGATTAAAGTGGCCTCTTTGTCCTTAAACAGGAAGGAAAAAGCTGTTTCCTATTCTCTGTCCAACCACTGAGGAAGGGCAGGTCTTTGCTCCCACATGCATCCCGTTGACCTCCAGCCAGCTTCCCTGACCCCTGAGTAAGAGGAGGGACTCTGTCTAGGCCAAGAGCTAGTGTGCCTGTGGAATCCCCCAGACAGGGCAGGCACAGTTAGTAAGTGGCCATCACACCCAGCTCAGAGCCCACTGTCTTCATTCTCCTCTGGCTCTCAGATCCAGGGAGCAGCAAGAGTGCCAGAGATGGCTGTTGGTCTCACTGGAAGACCAAGGAGTCAGGCCAGTGTGCAGGTCTCAAGGAGCGAGACCGCCTGAAGATGTGTAGTGTGGGAATCCGGCTGTCCATTCTTTCCAAGAAGCAGGGACCTTGAGGGTGTAGTCTGAAACCTGGGACACAGACTGAGCAAGAGGGAACCCCCTTTATTGTGCACCTCTGGTGCAGGCACTTGACAGCTGGACCTCCCTGGGTCCCCAGAGGCAAGAGGTCACCTTCTCTCCAAGGAGAAGCCACTCCCCCAACATGTTTCCAAGCAGGGTCCTACCCCAGAGGTTACTTGGGGGATACTTCTGGGAGAATGAAAGATGAGGGCTGGCCCACATACCAGAGCACCCCAGATCTCTGGCTGCAGGGCCACAACAGTGGGCAGAGGTAGCAAGCAGGCAGGGGTGGAGTGTCCAGGTCCATATCCATATGCTGCCTGCCTCAGCATCCTCAGACTTGGACCCTCTTCTCCACCAGCACCCCCAGCTGGCATTGTGTCCTCATGCCTCAGGAACCTATCACTCCCATGCCCAAGGAGGAAGCCCAGGCCTTTGCTTGTGCAGATGCCCCAGGATCCCTGAGTCCTAGGCTGATGTACAGCAGGGTCTGGCTCAGCACCCCTTGGGCCATATGCACCACAGGTAGACACAAGTCTATAGGCAGCTGTTCTGACTGGGTATCTGGTGGTCGTCCCTGCCCTGACACCCCCAGAGGGATCTTGCCCAGCCTGGTGGGGCACTGGCCCTACCTTGGCTCTCTGATTCATGGCAAGTCTTAGTACTTCCCAGGGCAGGCCCCCACTTCCAGCCTAAGCAGCTCTGCCACTACCTTCCCTTTGAGTCTCCAGCAGTCTGGCCCATTGGGCCACCTCCCACCCCAGATACCCTCTGAGGCAGAGGAGATATGGACTCAGCCACAGTCCCAAGGAGGCTTCTTGGGCATCCAGGTCTCCCCACTGTGAGGTCTCAGGGAGAGCCTAGTGGCTGGGACAGGGTAGGAAGACCAAGGAGGATCAGGAACATTTCTGCTCAGTCTCTCACACATGGTAGGCACACACTTGTGCATTCACGTGTATATAGACTCCCCTGAGGGCAGAGCTCCCAGGCTAGGGGTAAGGGCTCAGGAAGGGGGCAGCTCAGGAGTGTGGCCATGGGCAGGATCTCACTGTTCAATCTCCAGGCTGCCCGGCAGCTGCAGAGGCTCTGGAGGCTTGAAGCTGAGGACTTCTTGGTAGGTGAGCTCTGGGAGTGAGGGAAAAGGGTGAGGTCATGCCACCTGGCCCTCCGAGAGCAGCCTCCACCCAGCTGAGAGCCAGGGCCTGCCCTGTGCTGCCCCACCTCCTGACCACACTGGAGAGAAGCAGGGGGTCTCCTGCAGGAAGTGGGCAAAGCCCTGCTCCAGCAGACAGCCCTCAAATCCTGAACACAGCCCCTCCTCCCTATGCCCCATCCTGCACCCACCCTTCCACTCTTCCAGTGTTCGATCCTTGGCCTCAACGCTTTCGTCATAGGGCTCAGCTTCTGGCTCATCATCTGGATCATGGTACTGGCTGAAGTACGCATGGGCCAGTGCCTCGGCAGCACTGACCCTCTGGTCACTGTCCAGCACCAGCATCCTTCCAAGCAGGTCTATAGCTGTAGGGGGGCCAGTGGGAAGGGTCAGCTCCACATCCCAGGTCAGAGGTGGAGCCCAGCCTAGCCCCAGGGCCAGTCCTCACCCAGGGGGTTGGCTCCATGGAAGATGCTGCTCAGGTCCTTCTGGGGCATGGAGGGCAGGGACTGGATGTATGTCCGGGCCTGGGGGTACATGAGAAGGGCCTGGGGAGCTGATTGGCCCCTATCTCCCTAGCCAGAGAGTCCTGACTCATTCACTTCAACAGGCTGGGCAGGAGCCAGGGAGACCGGAGACCTCCTCCTCCTGGGATCTGGTGGCTCAGCTCATCGCTGGGCCCGAGGCCTGTAGGAGCTGGAGCCAGAGTGTTCCCTGCCCCACCCACTCTGCTGCCCATGGCTACAGCAGTTGTTGGTGCTGTGGTTTTGTTCTCACTGACCCTTGTGCCACTAATGTTCTCCCCATTTACCTGTACCCCTGAAGGGGTTGGGCACCTAGCCTAGGCCTATCTACCCCACCCTGTCTGTGTTCCCCACATGGCACCGTCCATCTCCACGCCCACACCCCCTGCCTGGTCAGCACAGGGAGTTGGTGGCTAGCTGGGCACAGACTTACGTGCTCCGAGGATATCTTTGCCAGAACCTCAGGGCTGGGTGTGCCCACCACCTCCATGATTCTTTTCAGCTGGTCAATGTCTACCTGGCTCAGGAAACACCCGCTGGCTATCCACGGATCTTCAGCAGCCCCTGGTCCCCAGAGTGTGGCAGCGTGGGGCGCTGCACAGAAAGCAGGGAGCTGAAGACAGCATAGTAGGGGACAGAAGAAAAAGCAGAGCCCACCCACACCCTGTGGAAAGGGAGCCCAGCTTGCCCTCCTCCCCAGCCTGGGCTAAGGATACAGTCAGTTCCTGGGAAGAGAGCCTTTCCTTGGAGCAGCTCAGCCATGATGCAGCCCACAGACCAGATGTCCACTGCGAGGAAGGGTAGGAAGGCCGTGTCAGTCTGCCCACACTCAGTCCCTTCTTGGAGCTGGGAGGAGCCAGCTTAGTGACCCTCAATCACACCCAGGCCCCAAAACAGAGGAGTCCTTCCTCCTGTACCCAGCCTGGAGCAGAAGGAGGAGTTAGCTCAGGGCCCCGGGGCAGATGACAGCTACCACCCACCATGCTCCAGGCTCCTCTGAAAGTTGGGGGACCTTGCCTGTGCCCCAAGACTGGGCATGCCCCCGTGATCTTCAGCCCTTGGCCTCACTCCCGCACCGTGACCCAGCCTGCAGAGACTGCTGGCTGACAGTGGATTGCACCTGTCTGGTTGTAGTGCATCCAGTTCAGCATGATCTCGGGTGCCCGGTACCAGCGCGTGGCCACGTATCCAGTCATCTCTTCGTCTGCCTGGCGTGCCAGCCCGAAGTCCAGGATCTGGGGGGACCACAGGCCTCAAGCCCTGCGGGTGCCCCCAACTGCCCCCCAGCCCGAGCACCCCTCACCCTGAGCTCGCAGTCCTCGTTCACCGCCACGTTGCTAGGCTTCAGGTCCTGCGGGGTGGGAGTGGCATAAGTGCGGGCAGAGCTGCCGGGACCCTCACCCACGGCCGCACCTACCCGGTGGATGATCCCAGCCGAGTGGATATACTGCGGGAGGGAAGGCTATGGTGAGCCCGGCCCATGGAAGCCAAGCCCAGTCCCCAGCCCGCGCCCTCACCTTCAGCCCGCGCAGCAGCTGGTACACAAGGAACTGGACGTGCTCGTCACTCAGTGCCTGGCACTTGACGATGTTGTTCAGGTCAGCTCCCATCAGGGTGGTCACCAAATACCTGAGGCGGGATCAGGGGTCAGGTCAGGTCAGGGCCAGGCCGCCCCACCCCGACCGCACTGCCCGAGCCACCGCCGCACGCGGGGCGCTCACACTTCACTGAAGTCCTCAATGCATGTGGCCGGCGTGAAGACGTCCAGGAGCCCGATGACCTGCGCGGGCAGGAGAGGCAGGCCGGGATTCAGCCCAGGCCACACCCACGGGCTCAGGCCCGGGCCCAGGTGGGGACAGACCACTGGCGTCTCTCGTAGGCTCTGCCCCCACCGCACTGCCCTGCCCACCTCTGGTTCCGCCCAGTGGCTCGCCCGGGGGACCCACCCATTGGTCTCTCTCTCTCTCTCGGACACGCCCTCTCATCGACCCACTCCCCATTGGTCCATCTCGAGCGCGGCCCGCCCCCCCCGACCACGCCCATATGCCCACCCCAAGAGTCGTAGCCTCACGTTTTCGTGCTTCAGGTGCTTGAGCAGCCGCAGCTCGCGGTACGTCCTCCGCGCGTGGATCAGCGACTGGAAGGGGCGCGACAGCTTCTTCACCGCCACCTTCTGGCGCAGCCGCGCGTCGTAGGCCGAACTACAAGACGGGCGAGTGAGGCAACGCGGGATTCGTTCGCTCCACCAACACTCCCGCTCTCCGGTCTTCTCTTGTTCCGTGGGCCCCACTCACAGTGAGGCTGGGCATGGGAGACAGTGACCGGCCCGCCCGCCCCGTGCACCCCTGGACCCAGGAGGCACAACGAGTTCTAGAGCACCTTCAAAATCCCCGGGCCCAGCGCCACCACATGTTCAAAATACAGAGAGACCAGTCAGAGGTTATGTTTTTGGTATGGGGCTTTGTTTTGTTTCGAGACAGGGTCTCTCTTTGTAGCTAAGGCTGGCCTTGAACTCCCCATGTAACCCAGGCTGGCCTCGAACTCATAGTGAACCTCCTGCCTCAGCCTTCCAAGTGCTGGGATTACAGGCTTGCGCCACCACTCCTGGCTGGTTTGGTTTTTTGAGCCGAGGTCTTGCTATGTTGCCCAGGGTACCTTCAGGGATCCTTATGCCTCAGCCTCCAGAGAAGCTGGAAATACAGGCATGCACCACCGCACCCAGCTTACAAGTGTTTGTTGCACACTCATGTGTAGCTTTCCTACTGGACAGCAGGAACTATCCAGCTGAGGGGGCCTCCAAGCCCACTCCCCAGGGGTGTGTCCCCACCCTCTCTCAGTCCCATTGCACTCAGGATCTGGACGTAGCTATGAAGGTGCTGATGGAGTGGCCAGTGGCCATGTCCTTCTGTCCCTCCTGCTTCTTTTCTACACTGGGGCCCAGGGGTGGTGGAGAGAAGTCAGCCAGGGCCTGAGGCCAGCAGGGGAGGGTCCAGGGCACTGTTGGGGCAAGAGGTGAGGACATGGCTGCTGATGTGGGGCAGGGGGTCTTTTGCACCATTACACCTGTCATCAAGTGACCAGTCAGGAGTTAGCACCCCATAAACCTTAGCAGTGGACCTGAGCAAATAGCACCAGGAGTGCAGAGAGAGACCTGGGCCTCAGTGGGGAATCTGAGCCCCCAGGGATTCCCAGACAGTGAACTCCAGAGGTGAGTCCTCACTGGCCACTGCCAGGTTCTGGTGGCAGGCAGGCCCCAGCTCCACCTCAGGGGGCCTGAGGGAGCCCATTCTTAACCTGCCCTGCCCCTGACACCCCTGCCTTTCTGCCCCCACCCGACCTGCCTCAGGGAGCAGCCACCTGGCACTGGTCTCCTAAGCAGCCCCACGGTGCTGGGGTCCACCGTCTCAATATCCACACCCTTGATCAACCTCGCTCCCAATATCACAGCTGTAAACACACTCCGCACTCACCCTCCATCCCAGGTGCGTGCGGGAGGCAGAGGCCTCGGCCCACGCCGGGTGCCTTCCTGCCTGACGATCCCGCCGCCCATCAGGGCCCAGGCCCTTTCTAGGGGGCCGATGCCTGAGCATCTTCGGGCTGGGGCAAGATTGGGGTGGGGTGTAGACGCCCCTTAAGGTCAGCAGGGGAAAAGACAGGCGTCTCTCTGCTCAGGCCTAACCCGGGTGTGGAGTCTGAGTCGCCTAGAAAAGTGGGGCGGAGGCGGGACCCGCAGGAAGCCATCCTAGGGGAGGGGTCCTACTCCCTCTGCCCGGCGCTTCCAAACAATAGCCCTTGCTCGGTTTGGGGGCACCGCTAGGCCCCGGGGACGGCCCGGCCCTGGTCCGAGAGAACCAAAGGTGGCTGCTCAAGGGATCCCCGCCGGCCCCTACTGTTCGCCCAGGTTTGCCCCCAGTGGTGGTCCCTCAGGGGCCGCGTCGGACGGAAAGTTTGCCGAGCACATCTTCCCCCATTCATTCACCAAGGCGCGCAGGCGGGGCGGAGGCAAGGGGGCCCCTCCCCATGTGGGGCTCCTCCCTACCCTGGCAGCCCTCTCCGCGTGGGACCCGTCGCCTCTCCTGGACCCTGCCCCCCGAGAGACCCCTCCCCGCGCCGCACCTCTCCCCACGCGGGACTCCGCCCGGCCCTACCAGACGGAGCCGTAGGCGCCCGAGCCCACGGGGCGCAGGCCCTGCAGCCGCTGCGGCACCTCCCACACAGTCTTGTTCAGCTCCTGCCGGTAGAAGCCGGCGCGCGGGCCCGACATGGCCGAGCCCCGCCTGGCCGCTCAGCGAGCGGCAGCGGGGGCGGGGCGCGCGGGGCGAAGCGAGGCGGGGCGGGGCGGGGCTGGGCGGGGCGCGCGGGGCGGGGCGCGGGGCGGGGCCCAGGCAGGCGGATTTCCCGCACGCGCGGGGGATCCTGGAGACCGACGCGCGGCTCCGCCCTTCCGCCTTCGGGGCCCCGAGTGCGTCCTCGGGGCCGGACACCTCGGGTGGAGGCGCAGCCGGGGACGAGGGCCCGGCGTCGACAGCGGCCGTGGGGGGCGCGGGTCGCCGGTCCCGCTAGGTCTCCCGGCGTCAGGACCAGGGACAGCGGCGGCGCCGGGGCCTCGGGGCGTGTAGCCGCACGCGTAGTCCCCCAGTGAGTCGCCGTCACTTCCCCCGGGAAGCCCACCTGGACTTTCCCCGTCCTGCGAGGCGTTGGGGCTCGGTCCTCACGGCCGGTGATGGTGGGGTCCACGTTCAGGGGCGGAATGGTTCCTGGCTGCCCGCTCTAGAGGGTGTGTGGCCAGGTTGTCCCTTCCAGAAAAGGGGGCGATCGGGCTCTAAACTGCCCGACCTTCTGATTTATCTCAGTACTGAGGATTGAGCCCAGGGCCTTCACACTGAACTACATCCCTCTCCCATTATTATTATTTTAGGGTTTTAATTTTTTCGCGCTTTATATTTGGTTTGGTTGTGTGTGTGTGTGTGTGTGTGTGTGTGTGTGCGCGCGCGCTGGGGATCGAACTCAGGGCCTTGTGCTTGCTAGGCAAGCACTCTAACCACTGAGCTAAATCCCCAGCCCTTCTGGTTTGGTTTTTTTTTTTTTGGTTTTTGAGACAGGGTCTCACTTTGCACTTCAGGCCAGCCTTGAGCTCACTATGTTGCACAGGCTGGTCTCGAACTTGCAGCAATCCTCCTGCCTGCCTCTGCCTCCCAAGTGCTGGAATTATAGGTGTGCGCCACCATGCCCAGCTTGGTTTGGTTTTTTGAGACAGGGACTCACTCTATAGTTCAGGCTGGTTTGAACTCACTATGTAGCCCACGCTGGCGTCAAACTCTCAGCAATCCTCTTGCCTTGGCCTCCTGAGTGCTGAGGTGACAAGTATACACCATCTCGTCCCACTGATTCTTTTTTGTGGTACTGGGGATTGAACCCAGGAGCTCACCTATCCTACACAAGTGGTCTTACACTGAGCTACCCTCAGTAGCCCCCTGCCCCTTTTTTATTTTGAGACAGTGTCTAACTAGGTTGCCCATGTTGGTCTGGAATTTGCAATCTTCATGTCTCAGCCTTGAGAATACCTGGAGTTACTGGTATGCACCATTGTGCCCAGCATAAATTTGATTTTTAAATTAAAAATTAGGGGAAAAAAGGGGGTTGGGGTTTAGTTCAAGTAATAGTACATGCCTAGCAAGCACAAAGCCCTGAGTTCGATCCCCAGCACTCTCAAAAAAATATTGTATATAAATTTAAAAATTAGGGCTGCGGTGTAGCTTAGTGGTAGAGCTCTTGCCTAGCATGGGTGAAGCCTTGGGTTTGATTCCCAGTATGACAAGACAATAATAAAATTAAATTTAAAATAGCAACCAAATTTAAACAACTCAATGCAGTCCTGGGCCTGCATCCCCATCTGCCAGGAATCCAGACCTTGAAGCACACACAGAGGGCAAAAGAAGCCAGTCGGGGCCCCAGCCCCTTTGGTCTCTTTCCTGTGACCTTGACCAAGCCCCAAGCTACCCCAAGCCCCAGTCCCCTCCAGGAGCCAGAGTTGGTCTTGGCATCTAAGCAAAGCCCGGCCACCCTGCCTTGGCTATCCTAATGGCTTCTCCTTGAGCGCTTTCCCTAGGCAATTGAGGTTTTATTTGGAGTTAATGGAGCTTCACTGAAGGCCCAGCAGTGAGCAGGAGTGGAGCCCAGTGGAAACTTCAGCCTGGCCTCACCAGAGGGGAACTGCCTTTGTCTGAGCGGGGATGGAGGCACAATCAAGATGGATGGGCTCCTAGGGTCTGCCAGTCCCACCCTCCAGGCTGTGCCTCTGCTCTCTCCAGTGGGTGGGAGATGAAGTGGGGAGATGCCTGCCCACCCAAAGGAGCCTCCTCTGCACCTCCCTGACCACACCAAGTCCTGAGAGTCAGGGCCAACCACTGCTGCAGCCTCTGTAGGTTATATGGGCCCAGCCCAGCTCAGCAGTCTGGCTGTGGGGACCCTGGCTCATGCTTCAACACCTGCACTGCATGGGGTCTAACACTGAGTCCTTCAGTAAAACTCCCCTGGTGTGGGATCTAATACTGCAGGGGACAAGGAGTGACCCCTGGAGGTCAGAGTTGATGGGTGCTGCAGCTCCCCCAATCCTAATCCTAGCCACTCTGGGGCAGAATAGGAAGGTGGTCCAGTGCCACAGCTAAGGGCCCTGACCCTGCATAGTGGGTGGCCTGAGGAGGGGTGCAGCTGGCAAGGACAGAGGGCAGGTGTGGGGGGCTGTGGTGCAAGGACCTCCTACCCAGGACCCCATTTCCATCCTGTTTTGTGCTCACTTCACCCCCATCCTCTTTCCATGTCTACTGCCCCCCCAGGTCCAGAGCCCCTGCCTGTTCCCCAGCCCTCTCATCACCTTGTATCTGCACCTGTGCTTGTGGTCAGCATGGACTTACTGGAAGACAAATCTAGGGTGTCGAGTAGATTTTGGAGGTGCTTTTGTTTATTTATTTTTAAGACAGCATCTCACTATATAGTTCAGACCAGCCTTGAACTCATTACGTAGCCAGGCTGGACTCAAACTTGTGGCGGCCCTCCTGCCTCAGCCTCCCAAATGCTGGGAACACAGGCATGTGCCACCACACCCAGCTTAGGTAGGAGATGCTTTTAGAAAGGACATTAAGGTTACCCACAGCCCCCTTCACCTCTCCCTCCTATTATACTGGGAGGAAAATGAGAACAGAGACATTATAAGGTCGAGTTACCCCTGGTCTGCTGGCCTTTGCTACTTATCCCTGGCCTGGTCCCTCCAAGGACAGACCCTGCACCCCTGCTCACATGTGCCTGTGCTCCAAGAGTATGAGGGCATGGAAACCACCAGCCCCAAGCTCCCCAGTGTGTGGGATCTCACTTATTGACGTCCACTGGAGGGACAAAGGTGATCTGTTGGGGTCCAGTGTGGACGCTAGGCCTGCAGAGTCCTGGAGACCCCAGCTCAGCACAACCTGACCATGTTCCCCTCACTCCTGGTCTCTGACC
Organism: Hystrix cristata; assembly: GCA_004026905.1. Taxonomy (NCBI): domain Eukaryota; kingdom Metazoa; phylum Chordata; class Mammalia; order Rodentia; family Hystricidae; genus Hystrix; species Hystrix cristata. The sequence goes on from PVJO010004687.1 coordinate 64,713, forward strand.
TAGTAGCACCTTGTCCTGATTTTCAGGCCAGCCAGGCCCTGAGGAAGGGGGTCCCCAGCATTAGGCCCTCACACCAGTGTCACTCAGGGGCCTATGTCAGCTGCTGGCTTCTTACTCTTCCTTGGGGGAGACAGCTGGCCCTGGTCCATCTTGCTTCCCTGGGACCACCCGGATGCACATGGGCACATGGTCCGCAGTGGCTGTTCCATCAAGACTCCGTGGAGGACACACAGGTGGGGACAGTTTGAAGATGAAGCAGTTCCCATCCAGTCACAGGGAGCTGTGTGGAGGCCTGGACCATCTGCTGCTCAGGTGGTGGGTTCCCGGAGCAGGAGGATCCCCAAGGGCAGACCCAGTGTCTCACATGCTTCTGGGCTTCCAGTGCCCAGCATGGTCCCCGGCAAACTTGTGGGAGGGACTGAGGCTAGATATAGCTGCCTATGACATCTCAAGTCAGCTTGGATCCCATTTGCATCCAGCACCCATGGTTGGGAACCCCTGGCCCCCGCCATATTCCTGGATCCCTAACAGCCAAGGTGCCACTCAAACTCAGGCCATGGACCTTGAGTCCTGCTTGCTCCTGAGTTACCTGGCACAGCCTGGGACTGAGAAGAAGCTGACCTCATGGCCCTCAACACGGGGCCTCTTTCAGAGCTGCCCCTGGTGTCTGGCAGGCTCTGCACACAGTTGGGGCTGCCTCTCACCCCCTCTTACCAACAGGACCTGAGAGCACAGGTCAGGACCAGAGTCACACCCTACAGGCCCCATCCACAGTTGCAGCAGCCCATCCCAAGATGGGAGAGGTGGGCAGCCATCAAGGCCACCACACACACTGCAGCAGGCCTGGTCCCTGTGCCCAGCCTGGCAGCTTTCTGGTCTCCCACACAGGGGCCACTCTAGGGCCAGTGGTGCTCAACCAGGTAGGCTGTGAGCCACAGTGAGCCAGGGATTAGGGCAGGTGAGGACACATGGGCAGCTCCAGGAGGAACCCAGCCAACCAACCGAGTGAAAAAGACAGATGTATTAGATTTACAATTAACAAGATTTACAAAAAAGGGTGAGGTGGTCCTGGTGGAGCTGGCCCAGGGGGCCTCCAGGACAGCCTGTCTGACAGGCCAAGACCAGGACTCCCAGTCTGCTGGGCCCTCTTGGCCACCTGGGCCCCGACGTCTGACGTCCGGCTTGACCTTAGAGGTGGGGCCCGATGGCCCTCGAGTCCCACAGAGAGGCCAGGTGAGGTCAGAAGGCATCGTACCACTTTTTCTCCTCCTTCTATGTGGCTGACAGGCAGATATGCAGTTCGGGAACTTGCCCTGGGGGCTGCAGGCACTCAACCCACCTTGGAAGCCAAGCCCAGGGCATCCCAGGAGGCTGCTGGTACTTGGGCAGAGGAGGCTGAGGCCCCACAACCCACAGCGCCCTGGCATGGTTTCGTAAGGCACATTTGGGAATTGCTCAGGAGACGAGCACGGCGATGCTGGTGCCACAGGAGAGCTGGTGCTGGAGCCCGGGCAATATTGCTCAGGAGGAAGATGCCGCTGTCTATAGCAGGAGGTAGGCACGCTGTGCCCTACGCCTGGGGGTACCTCTGCCAGGAGAGAAGCAGGCTCAGCCACACCAGGTTGGTGCATCCCAAGGGGGGCCGCTCCTGCCAGGCACAGGCATCACGCACCTGCGTCCTGAGGCAGCATGACTGGTCAGAGGTCAGAGGTCAGTGACCTTGTTCTCCAGTGCTGCCGCGATCTGCTGGAGGCGGAAGGCCAGCTGCATCTTTTGGGCGGCAGGGTCCTCCTCCAAGGCATTGATGATCTGAGGGGGACACCAGTGAGACCTCTGGCCCAGGGAGGAGCTGCCTGCATGCCCACCGAGGTCCCAGACCTACCTCATCATAGTACTTCTGTGTATACTGGTAGAGCTGGTGCAGTGCCACCAGGGTGTTCAGGGAGTCCGTGTGCGCCTGGGGGACAACAGTGTCACCAGCACAGAGAGAGGCCCACTGCATGGAGCAGCAAGCAGCGACATGGTGGCTGCACAGTGGTAGCCAGGAGCACAAGCAAAGTGGGGGATAGGGCTCCAAGCTGTTCACCATCCCCTTAGCTCAGCCTCACATATGCACCCACCTCCTTACTCACCTGAGCCATATGCCCTCCCAGCCCTGCCCTCTCAGGACTCTCCCAGCCCTGCCCTCTCAAGGCTCTGCTTACCCGGGAGATCTCGGCCAGGTGTGTGTTCATGTCCTGGTCGCTGACCTGCACCATCTGCCGGATTCCCTTGTAGTAACTGGGAAGGGGGGGACAAGGACCAGTGGGGCTGATGGAAGCTCAGGCCAGGCCTAGGGGCCTCCCTGGAACCCCAAGCTGCCCCCAAGCCTCCTCCTGACTGCTAGGGTTGAGGGTGGGCACCCAGGTCTGGCAGAGGGCGGTGGCACTCACTCCTCCACCATCTTCTTATAGGTGGAGATCTCCTTGGCATACAGCAGCTTGTTGCTGGGAGAGTCCTGTGGGGAACACAGCCCGGTCACTTGGGCCCCAACAAGGTGGGTGTTATGGCCCCGTCCAGATTCTCACAGCTCTCATCAAGAAAACTATTTCTTACTTTGTAGTAGAACTCAGTTTCTCTGCCTGTATAAGGAGGGGAGTCCCTGGGTGTCCAAGTGGGGCAAGAGCCTGGGTGTCACCCCTACCTGGCTTTGCTATGGAAATCCACATCTGTAGCATGCAGCCCCCCTCACCCCCCCACCATTCAGTGAACTGATCCCTTCAGTCCTCTCCTATGCCCCCACCTACCTCGGCCACGCCATAGCCCCAGACCCACTCACGCGGCTCAGTTTGTGCTCTGTGCGTGTGCAGGCGTCCATGAAGGTCTGCGCGATGACTGACAGCGAGGCATCCACCACTTCATGCACGTGTACATCAAAGATGAAGTGCGGGTTCTTGAGGATGTTCACCCAGAAGCGGAGTGGCAGGCTGTGAGAGCAAGGCGTGAGGGGATGCAAGGGCCAGGGCAGGCTGGCATGCAGTGGGTGCTGGGCCTTACCCCTCACCTGTTGGTTTTCCAGATATGGATGGTGTCCTCATCCCGGATATCATGCCGCTCGGCCTGCTCATCCAGAAAGTCAAAGAAGTACTTGACTGCAGGTGGCACCGCATGCCCGGGTGCCAGCACGCTCTGGAAGAAGTTGTCCACGAACTGCTGCAGCGTGCCCTGAAGGGAAGAAATTCGGTGTGACCCCTGCGGCACGGCTCCCTAGCCACTTATATACCCTTGCCCACAGCCCACATGCCGACCTTGACAGACAGCAGCCTTGTCAGGTATATCTCAGTGATGGCCTTGGTTCGCTCCTTTTCCTTCACACTGCCCCGCTTAGACTTGCCCTCCTCCACCTCATCAGTTGGGCGAACCAGATGCCACACACGGTTCTCCTCCTCCAGCAGGGCATGGCCTGTGGGAGGGGGACCTGAGAGACCTGCCAGGGCCAATGCCCAAGGGCAGGGGAGGACTGGAGCCTGGGGCCTGGGGCCTGGGTCCCCCAATGGCTCAGATGCTCCCCAGTAAGTGGTAGCAGAGGGTGGGGAAGGTTTCTGTGAGTTTGAGGGCTGGAAGAGACAGGCCCGGAGGCAGGAACTCACGCTCCCCAGGCAGGTCCTGCTGGTTGTCCTCTGGCTGCTGGGAGACGCCCACCTTGGACAGGATGAGGGTGGCTCCATCTCGCACCTGGGGACACAGTCATCAGGGCAGGCCTAACCCCACCATGTGGGGTCCCCCCCATCGACACCCTGCACTCACATTGTAATGCATCAGGGTGTTGATGCGCTTCCACCGGCCATCCCGCTGCGAGGTCAGGTCCAGGTCAGACAGGATCTGAGCTGTGGACCCAGGACGCCACTCTGTGAAGGACACAACCAGCTCCTGGGACTGCCAGACGCAGGCTGTCCACCCAGGATCCCCCTCAATGCCCATCTCTGACCTCCCCTGGCTCACGCACCGAGGACCACGCTGTCAGGCTTGGGCCAACAGGAGCAGGGCTGCGTGCGATACACCTGGTCAATGATTTTCTCCTTGACTTGAGAGATGGTGTCGCAGTTGAGGACCTTGACCGGGATGGCATCAAGCCCTTCATCCTGCACAATCACACTCACCGTCTGCCAGAGAGCACAGGGTCGAGGGCTGCTGGGAGGAACCTTCACTCTTGCCCCTCAGCCCCACCCTCCCTGAACACCTGGGATGGCCCAGCTCTGCTCTTCCTCAGCTCAGCTCAGCAGGGTGCACCTCTGGGGAATACACGCTCACATGTGCACACAGTCACCATTGTACACACCCTGCAGCAGGCCTGGGTACCAGGGAAGCACCTGGCTTTCGATCAGGACATTTAACAATCTCTTCTCTGAAGGAGTCTACATCCATCAACCTGGGCACTCCCAATCACATGGCCAGTACGGGGAACATGCTGTAACGCTGAACCCAGGGCCTTGCACAGGTAGACAGGTGCTCTAGCATTGACCTACACCCCTGGTGGCAATCCTCTTGGGCTCCACCTCCTGAGGGCTGGGATTACAGAAGTGTGTCACCATGCCTGGCACTCACCTCTGGTCTTGATGCTGCTGGCCCTGAATGCCCTCCCCCGACCCAAGCTGGATCATCCCATCTGATGTCAGGTGGAGCCCCAGCCTTTGGTGCAGCCACCGGCCTGGGACTCACCAGGGGTGCATACTCCACATCATCCCCCAGCAGCCCCGTGTCATTGAGAGTGTACTTGGCCTTCTTCTGCACAGCATCCACTGGCCCCTTTTCCACCTGGTGTTTGATGGCCTTGAAGAGCTTGTACAGTGGCTCACCAGCACTGTCCTGGAGCAATGCAAGGTGGCTATGTGAGTGGTAGAGGCGGGACTGTCCAGCGGGGACAGGCCCACCTCAAAGCACCAAACAGTGAGGCATATATGTGCAGGGACAGCACCTCCTCTCCCCCCACCCCAGGGGAGCCTACCTTGAGGTACTGGTACAGGCAGATGGACATCCAGTTGGATAGCATCCTCTCCACCACAGTCTCAGACCTGGGGGCACAGACAGCCTAAGCCCCAGCAGCCTTTCCAAAGACACATCTACACGCCAGCCCTGGGTCCTCATCAGGATGCCCACACAGGTGGCTATATGAGGGGTGGGCTTGGCTCCACGTCTCCCTGTTATGCGCCCCACGTACCTTCGCAGCATCAGCTTGGGGTTCTTGGCCACCACGTACTGCTCCATGAGCTCCAGGAAGAGTGTACGCATGATGTCCGTGTAGTACTCCAGCTTTCCGTGAAGTGCCACCGTCAGCAGCGATGCAAAATAGACCTTGGCACGGGCCGAGAACTCCCGCTGGTTCTCCAGGGTGTGGATGAACTGTGGGGCAGCCGATCGCAGCCTGTTTCAGCACCTCTGTCCTCTTAAGGGCCCCATGGACTCTGAGGACTCCACCACCCCACCACCCTACTCACGTTGATGAGGAAGGACTTGCTGTTGAGCAGGTTGGAGAACTGGTAGAGCGCCTGTTCCACCACAGGCCGCCGAGACTCAGGGATGTCCAGCTTGCCAGTGATCATGACATCCTTGTCGCCATCCTTGGAGGGCAGGAAGAAGACACGGTCGGTGTAGGTCTTGTAATCCAGCGTGGGGATGCCCGCCTCATGCACGTCGTTCGTCTGGTCCTCCATCTCGATCATCAGGTCTGGGGGTGGGAGGCCAGAGTGAGGCACTCAGCCCCACGTGGCACCCTGGAGGACACGTGGTCCAGGCTAGGGAACACAAAGTGCTGAGGGTAGCTGGCAGCCCTGCCCTGGACACACACCTGTGAACTCCTTCTTGCAGCGGTCTCGCACGCTCTCCTCTAAGCCCTCCAGCTGGGACTTGATCTTCTCATACTCCCGCTCAGCCTGCTGGCTCTTCCTCCTGTGGGGCAAAAGGAGGTTCCTGGGTCTGGGCAGGGTTGGCATGAGGGCTCTCAGGGCCAGGAAGCTCTTGGAGCAGACCAGCAGAGTGTGTACCCAGCAGGACAGAGGCAGGATGGTGGGGAGGGGTGTTGTGGCTGCTGGGCGGGAGGGGTGCAGCTCACCAGTAGCAGTAAACAGATACCACGATGACAGCCACCATGGGCACAATGACTAGTGGCAGGATGAGGCTAAGCGGCACGTCACTGACACGCGTGTCATATTCTACACGGCCCAGCACCCATTCTCGTGAACCGAACTTCACCTGCAGGGGAGAGCTCAGTGTGGGCATCATGGCCGAACTGACCCTGGACTGTGTCCCCTGCCCCTGGCCCCACGCACAATGAACTCAGGCAGATTATGCGTTGTGTCTCGCTTCTGCCGCCGCTTGGGTGGGGGCTGCACCTCAGGGGGCTCACAGTACAGATCTGTCTCTGTGAGTGTCTTCATGATGCAGCGCTCAGCACCCACGAAGGCCTCTGCCTCCTGCAGTGTCATGGCCTTGTTCAGGTTGGTGCCCTGGGGAGACAGGTGGCAGAGGCCAGATGATCCGGATGGAGGGCCCCCAGATCCCAGCATCCCCAAGCTATGGCCATCCACAGCCTTCCTCACCTGTGCATGGATGAGCTTGTTGACCTGCTTCTTCACACCCCCTGTGAAGTTCTCAAAGGTGGGGTCTGCCACATACTCAAAGGAGCCAGCTTCAGTCCTGAGCAGGGCACGGTGCCCATCCATCTGTATCAGTGCTGTGAGGTTGTAGGCTTCGGGCTCCTCAGGGACAGCCGGGGACAGGAACACGACCTTGCTGTCATTGTGGAACATGTACTCAGTGCCTATGACCTGCAGGACAGATCAGAGCTGTCAGGCTGCAGAGCACAGACCTTGTGCCTCCCAGGTTTGTCTCCAGGGGCACAATGCACCCAGCCCCCAGCCTGCACCCAGACCAACCGTTGTGGTCTGCAGGGGTCCAGCCTCCTGCCGCCGCTGCCAGGACTGCAGGGGCTCAGCAATGACCACCATGGCGAACTTCTGGATGAGACTGAAGCCTTGGCCAGTGACATTGATGCTCCGGCCACCACTGGGGAGGGGGTGGCACCTTGGATTAGGGTTGCACTCGGGCAGGCTAGGGAGATGCCCAGCCGGCTCGGGGGCAGCTTGAGGGAGATACCCCGTCAGCTCCCACCACCACCCACAGGCGAGGGAGAAGCAGAGCAGACACTGTGTTCATTATGCATGATTGTGTCACAGGCAGGGCACAGGGAAGTTGGGGTCTGGAGAGAACCCTGATCCAGCCTGCCCATTTGGCTTCTTCTAGAAGAAATTCATCTGGGACCAGGGGATTTTAGGAGGGTTCCTCCTGCAGTCCAGCCATGCTCTCAGCAAGGTCAGAAGAGGGCGCCAGAGAGGCGCTGATCACACCATAGGGAGGGAAAAGGGGGTGCACCTGACGAAGCTCCGGAGTGGTTCGAAGGACCGCAGCACTGGGTTTTCACGGTAGGCAAAAGAGATGCCAGGACTGGGCACCTGAGAGCCCCCATAGGAGATCTCCAGAGCTACCTCACCCAGAGTCGGCTGGGGGCCTGTGACGCACTGCAGCTGCTCTCCAAACTCGGTCCTGCAGTGGGAGGCGTCGGTCAACAACTCCAGCCAGGCAGACTCAGGTTTGCGGCAAGAGTGCCCCACCCCCAGGGCCACACTGGGCAGGCTGGGCAACACCCACACTTCACAAGGGACGTCATTGAGGGTCACCCGGACATCTTCCTTAGAGCCTGTGTCCAGGTGGGTGCCGCTGATGGTCAATGTGGTGCCACCTGCCTGTGGTCCCTGCTTTGGCTCCACAAGGAGAGGCTGGGGCTGCTGAAAGAGTGAAAGGCATGCTGGGGTCAGTGACAGGCAGGCTGGGCCGCATCCAAGTAAGAGGGTGGCAAGGCAGACTGCCTGAGTCCACAGCCCCTCAGCTGCCCAGGACCAGGTCAGGGGCAGACCCACGTGTGCCCTCCAGCCTAGAAGCCAGCCAGGACCTGGGGCCGGGCACTTACCTGGTAGGTGAACTGTACGCTGGGTGGCGAGTGGCCAAGCTTCCCGTTGACCTCTACCTCGACACCCCCCGTGAAGGGCTCCTGTGCAGCCTCAATCACACACACGATGCTGGAGGGGGACAGCACCCGTGAGTGTGTTGCATGGGCACCCCACACCATGCCACATCCCTCTGTCACCATTGGCCTTTCCACCCTGCCCAGTCACCAGGTCGGGATGGCCTTCTCACCGGGTAGACACAGAGTACTGTTTTGGTTCAAAGGTGCAGTTCTGGCCAGCCACAGTGATCCTCTTAACATCATTTGCTCTGATGCCCAAATTGGACCCAAGGATGGTGATGCGGATGCCCCCGCCCAGTGGGCCAGTCTCTGGCTGGATCTGAAATCAGCAGAGCCCAGTGACCCAGCAGCTCAGGCAAGCTAGGGATGTGTGGATGGGCAGGGGCCAGGCTGCAGGGGGCTCACCCTGGAGATGACGGGTGCCGGACACTCAGAGGTGGCATTGCTGCACAGAGTCTCGTACACACACCTACTTTGTCCAGGGCACCACACACACCTGTAGTTAGGGTCGGCTGCCAGGCACAGGGAACAGTCACTTCGGCCAAAGGAGCAATTGTAGAGGGTCACTGTGGAGAAGAGCGCAGTGTTCAGCAGTGTCCAGGGCTGCCCCACCCCCGTCCTGTCTGGCCCTGCCCTGCCCCACCCACCTTGGAGCCTGCTATCAATGTTCTTGCCATAAGACTTGATGTACAGGTGCAGAGGCAATGTCTCATTGGCATCGTGGGACAGCTGGGGGACAAAACACAGGGACACACTGCATTTCTTTCCCCACCTCAATGGGTATGGAGTGGGGGGGGCATCAGAGTAAACACCATATATGCCCACATCAGCCACGCAGTCCCCTCACTGCCCAGGGTCAGCCAGGGCCAGTGGATGGCCAAAGTGGTAGAACATCAGACACACCACTAGACATAAGCAAGTTGGGTGTACCACTGAGGTGGAGGGAACTGGATCCTCTGGTGACAGGGAGACCCACAGAGATGCCCCAGGGCCCCCGGGCTCTGCCACAGACCTCTCCTCAGAGAATCTTGGAGGTCATGACCACCCCACCGTCCACCCCCAGAATCCTGGCCTGGTCCACCTGCCTGGAGCTGTACCTTTGGGGTTCGAAAGAAGAAGTTTCCTGGCTCTTGCATGGTCACCGGCACTTCAAATTTGAGTAGGTCGCTGCCCACGTACAGGGAGGAGCCCTGTGGACAGCCCAGCCACGACACTCAGATAAGCCAGCCCAGCTGCCTTGGCGTCCCACCCTCTGTGCTCCTGGGGCTGGTACCCCCTGGGCCCTTAGAGCCACTCAAGTCCCAGCTGTGTCTGCAGCAGCCTCAGAATGTCCCCACATAGGTGTTCCCAGGGCACCTCCACCACCTGCGCCACACCTGCCCCTACCCCTGGCCCACCTGGCTTGCCAGGCTCTAAAAAGCCTGAACTCATGTGTGTGCTCAGGTCCCCTCCAAGGGCCCCACGGCCCCCTCCTTCCATGTTCCTCGATGCATCCCAACTCCAAGCCAGGGAGAGCAGGGATGTGCCAGGTGCTGACTAGGGTGACACTAGCAAGCCCCCTGAGCTGTTCCCCAGGAGCTGTCCCTGCCCACCACCTTCACTGTGTCCAGGTTCTTGCCCTTGAAGGTCACATCAGTCTCGTGGTTCATGGGGATGACCAGTGGCATGGGACTCAGGAACTGGGGACAGTTGTCCTCCTGGGGGCAACAAGGTGTGTTGGGAACCGCTGGGCCATGGCTGAGCAGCCCCTTCCCCTACCGTCCAGAGTCTGGGCCTCACCATGTGGGCACGGATGATGCTCCCCTCTGGGTTAGGTGAGGCCTCCCGGCACTCATGGTACAGCAGGTCCCACTGGCAGGTCCAGCGGTTGCTGGCACAAGAGATGCACCTGGGGGAGGGGGCTCAGGGTGTGATGGATGCGAAGGGCACAGGGGCACCAGAGGTGGGGGTGGGGGACTTGGGAGACTCACGGCAGGTTCTCCACCAGGCTCATAGCCTTCTGGCAGTCATAGAATGGGTACTGGTGGGAGGTGAGGAAGACACTACCGCGTTCAAAGAGGAGTTGGATGCTCACTGCCATGTGGTCTGCGGATGCAGTGGGGCAGCGTCAGAGAGGCAGGAGAGGAGGCCCCAGGGGACTGGGGACAGGGGGCAGGACAGGCATGGCCTGGAGTGCCAACGCCACACCCGCTTGGCAGAGGCTGAGAGGGCAGAGCTCGGCTGGGCAAGCATAGGACACCCTGCTCAGGTGTCAGCTCCCAGGACCAGGCTCACATTTCTCCCAGGGGCCTGGCTGCTTTCGCAGCTTTCTCACACTGTGGGGAGGGAAGTGGCTCCTCGGAGTCTGGGCAGGGAGGCCTGCCAGGTCCCTGCCTGCATCACTCAGGGGATGGGGGCAGCACCTGCCCTGACCCATATTTGGGCTGGCCTCTGGGGACAGCCCACCTATCTCAAGCAGGCAGAGAGGAAAGAGGAGGGGAGAGGAGGGAACCCAACACCCCAGGCTCGCACATAACATTGCAACCAAGCAGAAGCCAGAACGTAGTGCTCAGGGAGCCTTCTCGGTATGGGATGGGCAACAACCACAGGGGCACCCACACCACCCCAGCATACCCCCCACCTGTAAGCTTTGGGCTGGGCCCTCCAGAGCCATGTGCACACCAGCACCAGTCCACATGTGGGGCCCGAGAGGCTGGCACCCACAGGAGTGGCAGAAGCATCCCATGTGCTGGAAAGTGGCCCTGTCTACCCTGGGGCTAGGAGCTGGGGCCTCACCGTGGCCTGGTGGTGTGCTGGGGATGCTGCTTGGGGAGTTGCAGATGACGGCGTCCCCATCCACGCGGGCAAGGTGTGATGGCGACTCACCAAAGAGGCACAGCAACTTGTCGTCACTGGTCAGGGCTGGGAGGGGGCTGACAGTCAACCGCACCTGAGGGAGGGGTGAGTGGCTGGCAGTCAGGACCCCTTGGGCATCCTCTTGCCCAGCCTTGGGGGGACCCCAGCTCCACCCCACAGAGTAATGTGTTCTTCCTACTCCTTCTACAGCAGCCCCGATGCAGGCTGGAAGGGCAATGGGCCAGGCTCCCCTGGCCAGCAGCAGTGCTGGGGAGTTCCTCTGGGCCCTGCCTCTGCCCTGCACCCCCAAGCCACGCACATCTCCCTGGGCCCGCCGGCTCATGTTCTGAGGCTGGGCATCTGTGATCTCCACGCAAGATTTGTCCCGGCTCCACAGCCAGTGGGCGGCCTCCTCAGCCCGCGGGCACTCGGTCCTCCTGGTACACCTGTGAGGACAGGGGCAGCCTCAGTCCTGGCACCCCTTGCCCCCCCCTTGGTGAGATCCCCACCCCTTGGTGGGATCTCGGTCTCCCAAGACAGCAACGTGTACCCCGAGGGCGAGGCCAAGGTGCTCACCGTCCCTCAACGACACACCAGCCACAGTAGGGGTCCTGGGAGTCACGGCACTGCACACAGGTTGGGTAGCTGAGACATTCCTGGACTGGGAGCCGGAACACCTGGGGCGGCAGGGCTGTAAGGGAGTGTGCCAGAACGCAGTCCAGCCCAGGCCTCTGTACCCCTCCTTTCTGGGACACCTGCATTGAACCCCTGAAGGTTCAGAGCTGGACCTGTGACCCAGAGCTCAAGGGCACACCACTGACCCTGAGTCAGGGCCTTCCAACAGGACAAGGTGGGCACGACCAGAGGGAAGGATGCAGCAGAGACACCAAATAGACACAAACAGCTGATCCAAGGCTGGTGCGCTGACTGGCTGCCCCTCATGCACTAACCCAGGCCGGCCACCAGGGCCTCCCGGGCTGTGTCCAGGCTGACCTTGTCCTGGGTCATGGCGTAGAGGCTGGACAGGTTTCCAGACAGCACCAGGTCTTGCTTGATTTTCCTGTTGAGCTCCACAAGGATAGAGCCATACTCTGTGGAGGTGCCATCTGGGGCAAGGTACACCTGTGGTACGAGAGCAGGTGTGTGGGGTGGGCCTGGCACACAGGCAGTTTTAGGAGCCTCCCTACCCAGGTGTGGGGCCTCACCTTGAGGATTCGGCCATCAGAGGTGCCCAGGAAAGCCACTGTATGGCCATTCTCTGCAGTGACTGTCACAGCCGTCAGATTCAGGCCTCCACGCTGCAGCATGGCTGTGGCTTTAAGGCCATCGCGGCTGCCCAGTGGGTAGGGCAGATGCTCTGAACCACAGAGGAAATTCTCACTGGCACCCTGTGGACCAGGATGTCAGCAGTGGGCATTGACTTCCTTGCTCCTAAGGTCCTTGCCCTCGGGGACACACAGTCCCACACCCAAGACCAAAGGCCCACACAGCAGATTCCCCGTCCACTACTCACTGTTGAGTATGCCGTGCCCAGCATGGGCCTGCTGTTGCACCTGCACATGTGCCCCTTGGGCTGACAGCATCACAGCCAGCACACATGCCCAGGCACAGACACAGAGGGGACGTACCGGCAAGTGGCCGCCGCACTGAATGTCGCCATGGAAGGGCTTGTAGAAGATATCACGGCCTGTGTCCCTGGTGCCCGTGTAGCAGGCACTGCGGGTAGACTCCATCTTGGCATGGACTTCGTCCAGTGGGAACAGGCAGAGACCAGCCCCAGGTCCCTTGCCACTCCGGCCGTCCCTGCTGAAGACAGCATAGAGCACCCTGCTGGCACCTGGTGACGCCACAGAGGCTGCCAGGCAGGCACCAAAGGGAGAACCTTCAACGTCACTGTGGTCACCAGGCTCCCGGCACTGCAGATCCATCTCCACATAGGAATAGTAAGACGGGTCATCCTTGCACATGCGTGCCAGCAGGGTTCGGTTCTGGGCTGGGTGCTTGTCCTGCTGGTTGAAGACAAAGAAGACGTAGGGGCCGTCCTCAAATGCTGCCACAAACTGCTGTGTGTTGGTGGACAGGTAGCCTGCCTTGAAGGTGGTATGGTCAGAGTAGGCCTCAAAGGCCTCCCTGCCCTCGGCCCGGTCCAGCAGGCGGGTGCTCACGATGATGCCATTGTCATGTGGCCCATTGCCTTTGCCCACAAAGAGCACTCGCTCTCCCTCCGGGTGTGTGGAGCTGACCAGCCCCACTGTGGCCACACTCTCGTCATTGCTGGCCACAAAGGACTTCTCGCCACTGCCATCCTCATAGAAGAGGAGCACAGAGATGTTGCTTAGGGCGCGCAGAGCACAGATGCCCTTGAAGAGGCTGCCACACTCCACCAGGCGTTTCCCGGGCGGGTCCAGCAGCAGCAGCTGGTTGACATTGTCAGTGTACACCGCCTCGTGGCACTGGCTAGGCTCTATGGGTGGTGTGCACTTCTTGTTGTCCAGAGCGGGGCCTGTGATAGCCTGCTGCTGGAGGTGCAAGTTGGCACTCAGCTGGTACAGGGCGTTCACAGCCCCCACATACACCATGCCCGAGGCCTCATCCACCACCAGGTGATTCAGCTCCTTCTCACTGCTGAATACGTCCAGCCTTCCGGGCCGCAGGCTCGCGCCAAGGCCCACCAGGCCCAGGATCGTCAGAGCCCAGAACTGCAGCGCCATGGCTCCCAGTGCCCTGCAGGGAAAAAAGAGGATCAGGGGAGCCTAGGCCGGGGCACCCACTGTGAGAGCCTCCCAGACCCCACCTACCTGCCCTGGCCAACCAGAAGCCAGGCCAGAACAGGTCCCAGTGACCAGGGGAACCCAGGACCCAGCCCCTCTCTTGCCTTTACATCTACTCACCCCACTGGAGCGCTTAAGAAAACCACTTCCCAGCCCTTTACAACAAGCTGAGCCTGTAGTCTAACCGAGGGCTGGGATCAAGCTCAGCTACTGCCCATGGCGGTGTCTCCCCATGAGTGTGAGGCCCTGGCCTTGAGGCAACTGCGGGCCAGCCCAGGGTGATGGAGAATACCTCCAGGAAGCCTCGCCAGTATTCACACCTGCCTCCCGGACCCAGAGAAAACTACAGGTCAGGGGTACGCCTGATGGCACAGAGGCCAGGCTGGCAGACTGACCCCAGCTGGCGGGAAGGTAGGACACACACTGGTTGGTACAGCCCAAAGTGGACCTGAGACCTAGCTGCTGCAGGAGGCAAGACAGGGCCCACCACAGGCCCGGAACCAGCCCTACCCCATCTCCTGCCCTCCTTCAGGTCTCCCTACCCTGGGTAAAGCAGCAGTCAGTAGGAATCTGCCACCCTCCTTCTCTGGCCCATCGTTTTCTACCAGGGCACAGCTTCAGGTGTGGGGCAGGAGAGGCAGGGCCCTTGGGGGGCTTCAGGGAGAGATAAGCAGCCCCAAATCCACCAGGCCTCAGAGGGGGACCCCAAGGCGGGTGGGGAAGGCAGAGGCAGGACTAGGATAGGATCCGTCTGTGCCCCTGAAGCTGAACCTGTGGGCTTGTGTGTGTGTGTCAGACCCAGGGCCTCACCTGCATGGATGAGGGTGGGGATGAGCAGGAAGGGAGTTAGTGCTGCTGAGGGCCCCCTGGAGGAGGAACCGAAGCACCATGAGTGAGTGACCCCTCATTTCTGGGGTGCTGGCATCTTGGCCAAACTTGGCAGCTAGTGGCAGGCAGGGCTGTTCCACCTCCAGACCTCTTTTGACTCAGGCTGCTCCAGCCTCTACTGAGCAGCTCCAGTCTCTACTACTGGGGACCTTGCTCTGTCCTCTCCTGATGCTCCTAGAGCCACTGTAATTTTCTGAGCGTGCCTGTGCCCGCATGACTGGGGTCCCCACACGCTCAGTTCACCCTTACTCACAGTGCCTGAGTGGGGTCAGGCCCCGATGCCAGATTCCCCACCCAGGCCCACTCTGCACCTCCAGTGGGCTGCTGTTTCCTATAGGACCACACTCTCATTCCCTAGGAAAACAATCATTTTTCTTGTTATCCATTAAAAATTCTTAGCAAAAAGAAACCATCATAGCTGGGTGTGGTGGAACACACCTGGAATTCCAACACTCTGGGAGGCTGAGGCAGGAGGATCACAAGTTTGAGCCCAGCCTGGGCAACTCAGTGACTTAGTGAATGAGATCCTATGTCTCAACATAAAAAGGGAAAAAAGGGTAGGGGGTGTAGTTCAGCACAAAAGCACTCAGTTGAATCCTCAATACTGCAGAAACAAATAAAAAATAAATAAAAGCCATCAGACTCAAACATCAGAAACAACTTCCATGTCATATATCCCAGTGACAGTGGCTGCAGTGTGCACCTAGTGGCAGCTGACTGGTGACTGAGCACACCAGTTGCCACTCTGTGGGATGTGGTACAGGCCGGGTTCTGAACGGGGTGTTTTCCATAGACTTTCTACTTTGAACTCACAGCAGTGCTTCGAAGGAGTGACTATTATTGGCCCATGTCTCAGGTGAAGAAACTGAGGCACAGAGAGGAGAAGAAACTTGCCTAAGGTTGCCTGAATGGTCTTTGTTCCTAGCTAAGACAGGTGCTCCCTGGGGCACTGGCTCAAGGAGAAAATGAGATTGCTCCAACAGACTGGCTTTTTCTCATGCACGTACATCTCCTACCAGGCCTCTGCTACTGCACTCTCTCCAAGCTTATGCTCAATCCCCACGGTGCACTCCTCTCCAGGTCTACCCTACACCCTCTGTTCTGACTGTCAGCCACCTCCTCAACCCTCCTGGGAAATATAACCAAGGAATAAGCAAGCAGCTGACAGAAAGCCCTGGCCACCACAGGAGAGCACTGAGCTTGGCTGACCCCCTCTACTAGGTACTCCTGCTTCTTCGCTCAGACAGATAGTGCTCACCAGCTGCCCAGCCAGGGGTCCCCAGTTGCAGGCCAGCCAGAGGGCATACAGAGCTGGTAGGCAACAGGATCTGGGAGTCCCTAACTGCTTGGAGATGGCAGTAAAGAGGCCAGGCAGTGCCAGAAGGGACAGGTGACCCCAAACCTAACTCAAAATACAGTGACCAGACTAGAAAACAGTGGCTTCTGTCAGAGACAGGAAGACTCCACTAGCCCTCCAGGGCCTCAGGGCCAACCTCTCCACTCTATGTCAGGAGAGGCAGGGCAGACAGAGTTGGTTCCCCATTGCTGCAAGACTCTGCGCAGAGCGGAGTGCCTCTCCTGGTAGCACGTCCCACCCCCAGCAGTCCCTGGAGTCCCTCAGCCCATGCCCCATGCCGGCCCTCCTGGGTGCTCATCCAAGTGCCCAGCTCCCACTTGGAACCAGCTCAGCAGAGAGCCAAGGAATGAATGGAATGTTCCGGCTAGCAGCGGGGGTGGGGCAGGCGGGGGTGGGGCAGGGGTGCAGCTGCTCCACCCTCTGCCTGAACCTCCTCCACACCCACCCTTCCATCTGGGTTTCCAACCTGGGGAGGCCAGGACTTGAACCTTGAGCTAACTGGGGACCCCTCTGGCACCCCTTGCAGAAAAGCTCTTGCCCTGGCCCAGTGTCTCCAGGTTCGCAGGCCGCCAGCACACTCCCAAGTCATCTGACCTACAGGGCCAGGGGCAGGTGACAAAGGTGGCTTCCTCCCGTCTGACTAATGTGACTTTGACAGCCCCAGGGCCAGCACACCTGAGGTGCTCAACAAACACCACCTATGCAGGAGGCAGGAGGTCAGGAAGACAAGCAGTCAGAAAAACAGGAGGATAGACACAGGCGGGGTCTGCCCCAGCACCCCCAGGGTGGGCAGTGCAAGGCCCAAATCCCAGGCCTTCAGGGGTGGCGGGAGGGCTGGGATCATCTCCCTGAGTGGCAGTGCCCTTCTGCTTCATGGACAAACAAGGCCACAGATGACCTCCAGGCTGGGCCAGGGAGCAAAGGGCGACCACCTGATGGCTAAGAGCCCAGGCTGCTGATGCTGCAAGAGGCGCCAGGCGCAGCCAGCTAAGCTTCCTGCCCGGTGTTCCTGGAATGAAGGCGGCAGCAGGCTTCCTGTTTTGAACTCAGCAGGGACCCCCGCAGATGACGAGCTGGTGGGGATTTCCTTGGGGCCCAGCTGGCCTCTTCCTGGCTGGAATCTGGAGGTTCATTTCCAAGAAGCTACACAAACCCACCCTGCTGCCAGCACAGACAACGTGTGGATGGTGCCCTGCTCCCTGGTGTCCCCACCCACATTCCCAACTCCAATATTCCAGAGCCCAGTGTCCAGCACCCAGCCCACCTGCGCAAGACCTGGCCTCAGATATCAGGGCACAGGAGCTGAGGATCCCCCCAGTCTGTCCATTCGCCCAGGCCTCGGAACCCAGACAGCCTCAAGGACACCACAGAGCCAGCTCGCAGGCCTGCAGGACTCCACACCACTCACCGAGGCGCCAGCATCCAGCTCAGTCTCTGCTCTGGGGCTGGGGCTTCATCGAGGTTCTCTAGGAGGCAAAGATACTGCGTCACACCCGAGGGTTGCTAGTCCTCACCTGGTCCCCAGCAGAAGGACCCTGGCACCCCACCTGTCTCTGCCTCCCCAACCCAGATACCTCCAGGCCTCTAGCCTAGCCCTGAAGCAGGCACATTCATCTGGCCTTTCCAGAACTCCAGCCTGGCATGCCCGCTCTCCTCTGCTCAGGGACAGCTTCCCTTTGTTATAAATCTATTGGTTTGTTTTGCCTTAAGCTAGGTCCACATATCACTCAGATTGAAATGATACGTGCTTTCTGAAACACATGCATACCCATGACCCCCAATTCTACTTACTAGCTGTGTGACCTTGGGCAAGTTACTTAACTTCTCTGTGCCTCATTTTCCCATCTGTGAAATGGAGACAGGAATCGTGAGCTAATTCCAGGGCCCTGCAAGGACTAAAAGAGGGCTGGGGATTTAGCTCAATGGTTAGAGTGCTTGCCCTGCAAGCACAAAGCAAAAAAAAGACTAAATGAATTCATTCATGAAAAGCCTGAGAGTGATACACTGTAGCACTCAGCCACACACTTGTATCCTTTCACTCTGCTTGTAGCCTTTCACTTCCCAAGCATCCTATTTCTGCCCACAGGGCCTCACAGACCAGGGGTGCTTCTCAGGTATGGCATGGAGGCTGCAGGAAGAAACTGGCATGCCCAGTGTCCCACCAGAAGATGCCCTGAACACTGAATGTTGACCCACAGAGCTGTTATGGAAGCCATGGGGTGGGGTTCCCTGCTGGGCCCTGTATACACACCCCTGGACCTGGGAAGGCAGGACCCACAGTGCACCCATGGAGAATCCAAGGAGACCAGCAGGGGTAGACTGGGCAGAGGGCTGACACCACACTGCTTTGCAGCATGCTCAGCTCCTCAGTGAACAGAGAGGAGTTAACTTGGCCAAGGACCTGCAGGCATGGGGAGAGGGTGTCCTTGGGCTCCCACACTCAACACAGCCTTTGTGAAAGAAGATCTTGAGCTGTTCCTCTAAAACACAGCAGCCAAACTGCAGGGCAGCATCAGGCCTTGTGGAGAAGTAGCCCCATGAGAACGGAGGGGCCTGCCTGGCCTCTAGGTTACCCCCAGTGGAGGAGGAGGAGGTGGCTCAGGACCTGGTGCACACAGGCCTAGGCCCTTCCCAGCTGTTGAGGAAACAGCCTCACCCTAAACCCACACCCCCAACCACTGAGCAGTCCACTGAGCAGGCAGAACCTACCACTCACACCCTCCTGCAGGCAGCTTGGGCTGGCCGCCTGCCGTCCCCCGGCCCATCTCTGGTCCTCGTGGGGGAAAGGCCAGGGCTCGTTCCTTCCTGACAGAACTAGGACCTCTCCTGCCCTTCGCAGTTGGCCTTGCCCTCCTGCCCCCAGCACCAGGCCCACCTCCCGCCCTCGGGAGGATCCCTCCCTACCCCAAAAGAGACTCTGACAGAAGACGGCTGAGACCCACAGCATCTTCACTCCTCCAGGGGCCTTGAGGGTCGGCCTCTGCGGCTACACCGTCAGGTTCAATTCCAGCCTTGCTGCTTCTAGCTGGGTCATGCCATCCCGGCCTATTTACGAAGCTGCTCTGGACACAACTTCTCTATATGTAGCTCGGGGATAATAAGAGCACCCACTAAAGGGAGCTGAAAAACACATTCCTACACATTCTTCAGAGCCCCAGATTCCCTCCAGTCCCGTGGAACTGCCACTCCATCCTAGACAGGACCTAGATAGGGACGTGACCCAGAGGGGCTGAAAGCACCAGCTCCAACACCTCCAATTTCACAGGGAGTGTCTCCTCCCCAGCCTGAATTCCCTGAGCAGTGTGGGGGAACAGTAAGAGCCTTCCCCATCACCTAGGGCAAAGTGGACAAGAAGCAGCAGAGGAAGGGGGTCCCCACTCCAGGTGGACCCCAGGGAGCAGGGCTGGGTCCAGAGGGCACCTCCCGAAGGGCTCTAGAGTACAGCTGGGGGTCTCTTCCCTGCATCTGCAAGCATATTTTTTTTTCTTTTTTATGGTTTTTTGAGGCAGGGTCTTACTATATATGTGTGTGTGTGTGTGTGTGTGTGTGTGTGTGTGTGTGTGTGTGTGTGAGTGTGTGCAGATATATATAGTTCAGGCTGGCCTTGAATTCACTATGTAGCCTAGGCTGGTCTGGAACTCTTGATGATCCTCCTGCCTCAGCCTCCTGAGAGCTGGGGTCACAGGCATGCACCACCATACCTGGCCTGTGAGACAATTTCTTAATGCTCAAATCAAACCTCGGCAGAGCAGTCAGGGGAGGAGAGGCCAGCTGGGTTACCCCACCCAGTCAGACAGGCCGTGGGCAGAAACAGAACCAGGCAGGGGCCTGGTGTGGGGGTCCAGGCACAGCAGGTGGAGAAACAGACAATTTCTGCAGAGATCAAGACAGAGGGCACAGGTACTGCCCTCCAACACGAGTGGTAGTGGGGATAGCATGGTGTGGCCTGTCCAGAGGCCCATGACTGGGGGATTCTGGCAGGCAGAGTGGGTGCCACCACCCTGGAGCAAGCTGTAGCATCAGGGGTCCAAGTGGCCAGGACACCAGGGCTGAGGCAAAGGGGCCCACCCTCCCCGGCGCAGCTGGCAGTCAGGAGGCGGGGCCTCAGCCCTCCATGGACATCTGCAATTAGCAGAGCGCTAAACAAACCAGGGGAAACAAAACAGCCAGGCGCAGGCAAATCTGAGCCTCTGACGTTTTCAAAACAAGCATGAGGGAGGGCCACGGCATCTGCAAACCCGCCACTACCATCACCAGTCGGGGCTGGGGCCCAGTGCACAGGGCCAGGCAGGCCTGGCCCGAGAGGCCCCGCGATGGAGCCTGTCCATTCCAATCCCTTCCCAGACAGACCTCTGGAGGCCCCCCCTCAAGCACCCAAGATACCCTGGGTGCACACCTGGAAGGGGCACGTGCACCCCGGCTCTCGGCAAAGGGCCCATTACCTGCCGAGGTCCAGGGTCGATCCCAGCTGCCAGCCGATCCCAGCTGCCAGCCAACCGTGTACAACCCCGCCCCAGCCTCCCAAAGACCTGGAATCCTGGGTCCCCATGGCGCCACCCACCAGACTCCCTAGGCGAGGCCCGAGCTCTTCCGGCGCAACCCAACCTGGGAGCAGGGGTGTGGCTGGGGACACACAGGCCCAGCCTGGGTCTTGCGTCAGCACTGAGGCTGGGGCAAGGTCCTGCCAGGTAGAGAGTGTGCAGCTACAACATTCCCACCAGACCTGGCTCCCACGGTGGACCCCTATGTCCACCTCTCCCCAACAGTCTGAGCTGTGGGTCCAGCAGTCATCCCTGCTCCCCAATATCCTCCCCAGCAGCAGCTTGTCCACCTTCACACACACACACAGACACAAAGACACACACACACACCCGCTTCCAGGCTACCTTTGAACCCTGAGGCCACCAGTATCGAGGATCTCTTCATCTAGCCCTGGCCCTCAAGTGGTCACAGCTCAGCTTGCAGAGCCCAGTGGTGCCTGCCCTATCCCCTCCCTCTGTGCCAGTGGCAGCCTCTGTCTATGTGGGTGCCCTCAGTGACTGTGTAACCCTCATCCCCAGGCCAGAGCCCAGCCTGCACACTCAGACCACAGATCCTGCCAGAAGTGGTAGCTCACACCTGCAATCCCAGTACTCAGGAGGCTGAGGCAGGAGGATCGCCTCAAGTTCAAGGGCAGCCTGAACTGTACAGTGAGACCCTGTCTCAAAATACAAAAAAGAAAATAACAACAAAAAATGAATCCAAATAGACCACAGATCTTCTAGGCCTGGGGACGGAAGGCAGGTCTCCTCAGGCGGGACCACCTCCCTGAACACACCAGACCTGCAGAACCACCTCTCTCCCCTAACCACCCCTTCCAAGTGCCAGGTGCCGCACTGTCCTGCCTGGACACGGCTGTGCCCCCTCAGCTGCCCCCCGCTGTCTCTACCCACACAACAGACCTCCAGAATCAATGAGCCGCAGTTTGTCACCCTTCACCGACTTGCTGCACCTCTGGAGGACCCTGAAACTTAGCTAGAAGAGGAAGAGCACAAGTGGGTCCGGCTGCCACTGCCAGGAGACAGTGGGCTAAACATAATCAGGATGGAAGAGTTCAGACAGCTGCTGCCACAGGACTCCTGTGGGGGTCTAGAGGCCTTGGGTCTCCCCAGCCCTGAGCCCGCCCTCCCTACCACTCTTCTTCCCAGGCTTCCCGCAGAGCTGGCTGGCCAGAGACAGTGCAGTGGCTGGATGCTGCTGCAGGGGCCGTTGAGTCCTATGGAGGCTGCAGCTGGCCCAGACCCAGGCTGCCCAGAGCCCCACTTCTTGGTGAGCAAGAGGGGGTGGGGTGGGCTGGGCATGGGGCGGATGAGCCTTGGCCCCAGCCAGTGAGGAGCCAGCAAAGCCTGTAATCTCCTTGTCAGCCTGTCAGCGCCTCAGTGGTCACCCCAGCCCCGCCTTCCCCCTTCCCAGTGGAACCCTACAATTAGCTCAGGGCACCTTGCCAAGCCTGGGTGCCAGCCACCACTCACGTGACCACACATGTGCAGGCACACAAGTCTGCAACTCAGACAGGGAGCCCTGCCAGCATGGGACTTGTCCTAGAATCCATCCTCAGGACACAAAGCCCAAGGAAGATTCCCCAGACCCAGGCACTGTGGGGGGGGTGGGTCAGTGCTCGGTCAGCCCAGGTTGCTAGGAGCCGTGCAGAGGCTGTCAGGTCCAGGCCAGCCTGGAGCTGGTCTCAAGGGACGAGAGTCAGAGGTGGGTAGGCTAGGCAGGGGGAGCAGGACAGCCCAGCGTCTCCTGTCCAGGCTGAGCCGGGCACCTGGTGGGCACACAGTGTTACTCTGGGTGCTATGCAGCTCTGGAAGGCAGAAGGGCTGGGTTTTCCCAACAAGGAAATTCCCAGCTCAGAGTGGGGACATGGGAGCAGGCGGGTGCCTGGCCTCTCCATGATGCACCCACGAGGGAACCCGGGCCCTTCCTCCACTCAGCTGCCAGCTCACTCACCAAGGAGCTTGAACATGCAGGTCCACCCTTGGGGCCAGATCCAGGTGTCTGGGTCCAAGATGCTAACCCTGGGGGAGGAGGAGGGGTGCACCAGGGAGCATGGCTTGGCTGGGCGCTGCCTGGGTCTCCTGGCCTTCCCTCTCCCTCATCGTGACACCCTTTTCTGCATCCTGAGCTCCCTCAGCGCAATCTTCCAATCAAGCCTGATGCCCCTCAACCCCACCCCCCCTAACCTGGGGGAGCATCAGAGGCCAAGAGGGAGTGGGTGGGCCAGGCTGGAGCCCCTCCCTCCCTCCTCCTACCTCCCAACTTGCCCAGCTCAACTCAAAATAGCTTCTCCACTTGCTGGGCCAGAAAGGATGGCCCCAGAGTCAGGTGGGTGAGGCTGGGGCAGACAGAGGGCCCAAGCAGTGTTCCTCTTCTCTTCTGTCTCAGGCAGCTGCCATGTTCTAGGCAGAGGCACAGGGCTGGGCTCAGCATGTCCTACACCCTCACTTTCCTCTGTGGCAGCTCCCCAACTCTGAAAACATAGGGTGGGGGCGTGGATGACAGAACCTCTGCATCCCACTTGTCCTGACTCTCCTAGTCCCACGCAAAGCTCAAATTACCTCCATACCCTACCATCATGCTACGTTGTGACCCCTCCACACACAGTAAAGCCATACTTGTGCTGAGCTGGCCTCAGACCCCAGCACTGGCCCAGGTTCAAGGGTCCCAGGTAGGCACGTACCAATCACAGAATAGCCTCCACCACCCTCATGGCCTGCAGCACATCCTGCTGTGGCCTCTAGAAACTTCCTCAGTCTTTAGCACCCAGTGTGGTGTCAGGGAGGCCGACATGTCCCACACAGTCACCAGTCCCACACAGGTGGCATGCTGGCCTGGGGCTGATGACCAGAGAAGGCCACCTGGGAAGAGACCTAGCCCTACAGAGGGCCAGGCAGCCACAACCATTCTGGTTGAGGGCAAAGAAACCCCTGGGGGTTGTGTTGACACAGGTGGCCTTCTGAAAGGCGAACATCAGAGTTTTTCCTCTTCCTCTTGCTGAAGGCAACCTCCTCCGCCCAGGTGATGTCCCTGCGTCCAGACAGGAAGTGACCACGACCGAAGTGAGGCTGCAGAGCTGCCAGGCTGTGGGCAGGCTGGGTGCAGAGCAGTGCCTGTACCTCAGGGCCTCCTTTCCTGGGCTCTAGGCACTGAGCCAGGACACAGCTGGTACTGGAATGGGGAAATGCTGTTTTAAGAAGCCCGAGAGACCTCAGAGGGCTCAGGAAAAGAGGATGTGGGCACCAAGGCTGGTCCTACCCCCCAGCGCTAATTCCAGTCCAGGTTGAGCACCCAGCCCATGGGACCACAGGCAGCTCAGACAGTCCCCAAGGAAGGCCATTAGGAAGACCTTAGGAAGGAGACCCTAGAAAGAGGTAGAGGTGGCTCACAGCTGTATGCGCGAGGGACTGGACCACAGAGGTGTAACCAGAGACGGAAATGACCCTCCCCAGCTCCAGGTTTGGACCAGCTTGATCCCTGTACAGGAAAATTGTCACTGAAGGGTGGACAGACCTACAGAGACCCCTGAAGCAGCCTGCTCCACCATGCCTGGTTTCCTGAACTCTATCTGGTGCAAGAGTCCAGTCACTGTCACACATAGCAAAGGAACCAAGATCCCACAAGGGAAGGCACTGAGGCCCAACCCAGCCCTGTAAATGCTAAGCAGGAACAACAGGGAAGGGCTTGGAGGGCTGCAACAGGACTGAGGGGAGTCCAGGGCAGGCAGGCAGGCAAGGAGGGAGGACAGAGTCCCCACAGACCTGGGATAGAAAGCAGCAGCCTGTGCCAGGGGAAGAGGAACCAAAGAGGGGAAGAGAGCAGAGAGGAACCAACTACACTTGGTCTGGAAAGACAAAAAAAAGCTCAAAGGGCTGCTGCCCCTGTGCTTTAGAACCCCAGTGCCCCACTGAGTTAAGGGTACAGACTTACCCTTCCCAGCCTATAATTAGTCAGAGGTCCAGCCCTGCCCCACCCTCAGCCCTACCCTCAACACAAATAGCCATTACCCCCAGGGAGGGACTGCTCCCCTCCCCCCATCTAATCACTTACTCCTACAAACCCAAATCCACCCCAAGGAAGGGAAGTCCAGGCTGGGTTGGGTGGAGCTGCCTCAGTCCCCTCCACAGGCTGCCCACAGCCCTCCCAGACCTGGCTGGGGTTTGAGTTCTATCAGCCCACCTCCTTCTCCCTGGCTCTCAGCAGGACAGACTCAGGGCACAAGAAACCCAGAAGGAAGAAAAGCTTACTCCCTGCACCCTCAAGGGCAAGATGGGAGGCCAAATGCAGCAGGAGGAATGGGGAGCAACGCAAGTGAGCACTGCCCACTGGCACAAAGGCAGCCCTCCAAAGTCTCACCCAGTCAGGGAGGGTGCCAGGTGCCCCTTCCACCAAATGCCCCCTGCCTCTGCCCAGTGTTGCAGAGAGACCAGTGGTGCTAGCTCCAGGATGTGGGTACCGGGCAGGAGACAGGACATGGTGATGTTTCCAGAATGGCTTAAGTGGTGGTGGGGGGTGCCATATGGATCCCTCCCCAGGCTGCCAGCCCACCTGAGTGCCTTCCAATCCAATCCCTTCTGCTCCACTGGCCTGGGCCAGGGCCAAGCCCCCTGGGGTCCCTGCACTTGGCCTCAGCTGAGGCTCTGCCTCCCCAGCAAAGTCTCCACATGGGCAGCTGGGCACATGGCCTCACAGGGAGCTGGGCAGCCACTGAGTCCCAGCAGCACCCCAGATGGCACCTCCTACGGACCTTCTTTGGCCTCAGTCTTCCCACTGGGATAAGGGATGCTTGTGCAAGTGCTGGGCTGTCCCTCAGTGGGTGGCCAGTCAGGGAGCCAACAGAGAGCAGGAGGAGGGCCTGAACCTCAAATCCCGAGACCCAGGGATGAGCCTAATCAGTTGACCCACGTCCCTGCCTGGGGCAAGTGACTATTTTGGTGCGTTCCTGATCCTGGATCCTACGGGTCTGTGAGGCTTCTGAGACAAAAGGGGTCCCCAGGTTAGGTCCAGATCACCTGGTGCCTCCATGGCCTCTCTCAGAGACTCCATGGCCAGAGAGGACCTACCGGCCGGGTTTAGGGCCCTCCCCAATCCAAGGGTTGACACATCTCCCGCCCCCTCTGCTGCCAACCAGTCTGAGCAGCATAGGAGGTGTGGAGCTGCCCAGACTTGTCTGTCCCTCCCTCCTGGGGCTCTCAACCCACGGCCCGGAAGTGGATCCCTCTCCCACGGCTGTACCACCCCTCTCCACCCCCCCTCGGGTGGCTGGACACGGCTGGATAATCCAAAATAATTCCTTCTTGGCAGGCGGCCGGCAGGGGAGGGGGGGCTCGCATTCCAAACCCTTGTTTTTCTCAGTAACTTCCCTCTGCTCCTGGAGAAGGAACCCCGGCCAGATCTCAGGCCTCTCCGATGGCAGCTTGACAAGGGTGGGAGTCTCGGACCTGCTCAGCCCACTGCCTGCTCCTCCTTTTCTCGAGGGATTTCTGTGTAACACACTGGTAGCCGGCACACCACAGCAAACACACCCACGCAGACCTTACCTTCCGAGGGGCCCTGCCTCGGATCAGGACAGGGCAGCATCTGGGCACGGGGGCTAGCTGAGCACCCCACTTCCCTGATGCCCACTCAGGAGGTGTGTGCAAGGTGGGGCGGGGGTGAGGAAGCTCACTCAGCACTGAGGCTGAAGTTCGAAATTAAAGGGGGCTCGCGGGGCAAGCACGGGCCCAGGAGCCCTCCAGGCCCTGAAGTTTCCAGGCTTTGGGGCCTGGCCTCACCCCTAGCCTTGACCTCCACACCGCCATGGTGACAACAGATAGACCCCGTCTTTCCTTTTCCCAGAAGCTGGATAGAGGAGTTCAGTGACGTGGCAGGAAGCTCCAGGGCTCCTGAGCTCAGAGACCCCCCAACGGGAGAGTCAGGACCCCGCAAATTGGCCCAAAAGCCCGACCACAGAGGTGGCTGAGGGCCTCATCGTGAGGGCTCAGCAAAGCCGCGGGAAGGGCAAGGGCCAGCAGGTTGGGCAGCGCGATCGCCCCAAGTCCAAGACTCGGCGCGCCCCAGGCGCCCACAAACACACCCGGAGCCGCAGCTACACCTGGGGGAGCCAGGCCGTCCAGGGCGGGTTGCAGTCTTCTGCGCCCCGGTTCCCCACACCCGGTGGTGGGACTGCGCGGCCCGACGAGGCCACGGGAAAGCCCCGGCGCCGGCGGCTGCGCGATGGCCCAGCAAGGACGACGCCCCCGCGGGAGGGCGGCCGGGAGCCCCGAGACCAGGCAGGGCCCCGCCCGCCCCAGGCCCCCGGGGTCCCCGGCCCCCACCCTTCCAGGCCCGGGTCCCCGGCCTCGCCCTCCGCCCGGGCGCGCAGATACGGCGGAGCCCCGGCCCTCACGGTACCTGCACGTCCACCGCCGAGGCTCGATGGCGCCCGAGCCGCGCTCGGCGCTGCGCTCCGGCCCGCGCGGCTGCCATGGAGACGGGCCTTTGTGTGGCCGAGGAGGGGCCGGAGCGCGCGGGAGCCGCCGGCCCCGCCCCCACCGGGAGGAGGGAGGTGGCGGGGGAGGGGAGGGGACCGGCGGCGGGGGAGGAGGGCGGGGCCGGCTCGGCCCTGACCCCCGGCGCCCCCGCCCGGGCGCCCCGCGGCCCCTAGCGCGCGCCGCGAGGCCGGGGGATTGTGCCCTCCCGCGCCTTCCCGGCCCCGCTGCCGTCCCCAGCCCTGTGGGCTTGAGTACCACTCGGACGGAAGCTTCCCCGGCACTAGGGTCTCTTTAAAATGGGGAGTGCCCGGTCTGCCGCTCTCCCGGGACCCCCCAGGGAAAGGGGCCCCTGGCAGTGCCTTCGTCAGTATGCGCCCTCGCCGCCCCCGCCCCGGCTCCCTCTCCGATACGCCCTCGGGAACCCCAGCCCTCAGTGCCTAGAGTTGGGTAGGACGTTCCCACTTCTGGCCTCCCAGCCCCCACAGCCGGAGCTCCGGACAGGAGAGGATGTGAACATTCCCCTAGCTCCTCCTGGACCCTGTGTGGCAGGACAGGGTGGAAGCCCTGGGACAGCCCCTCTGAGCCCCACCCTCACCCAGAAAGCCTCTGTCCGCGGGCTCCTTCTCCCCTGCTGGCATTTCTTCCTCTGTTCACCCTGGGGGATACCCCAGTGTTCAAGATACCTCCAGACTGCTAAGGCCACTGAAGCTGTGACCAGGACCCCAGCGACCTGACTCCCATCCCAAGCAGTCAGGCCTGTACCAGTCCCTCCTTCCCACCGTCACCCAGCCCAGCCTGAGCTACAAAGACCTCGAATTACCAGAGTCTGACAGGGCTGCAAGCTTTTTGTCAAAAAAGTTAAAAAGACAGTATTGTGTCACAAAAAGCACATTTTAATACCAAAAATGTGGGAAGGCCATGATCCTACTCTGAGGGGACCCTGAAATAGACTGAAGGGCTGTCCCTCCCTGCCCATCCCTGGGGCAGCCCTGCCACATGACCTGACCCAGCCTCTGCCTGACCCAGTGGGTGGGTCTCAGTCACAGTGGTCCCTCACCCTTGTGGACCAACTAGTTTCTGCCCACCCAGGATCCATGGAGGCCTCTGTGGGAGTCTTGGCTCTTTGGAGCCTTCCTCCCCTTACAGTGTGCCCTTGGAGGGAGGGGGAAGCACTAGTACCCTGTCTGGAACAGAGGCTCAGCCACTCTCCAGCTGACCTGATCCAGGGCCCAGGCTTGGCTCTACCCAGTGGCCAAAACCCCACCCTACTGCCACTCCTCCCACTCCTATGTGCCTCACCCTGGATTGTGTCCTGGGTGGGCCCCCCTGGTGTCCTCCTGACCCCTCACCCTGCAGTAGTCTCAAGGAGCACTGGCAGCCAGGATCCAGGGCCCAGGGGATCTGGTCAGTGAGGCAGTCCTCAGGGCACAGGAAGCACTGCTACAGGGACATTGGGCTTATGTCCCTTGAGGTGGGGTTGCAATCCTGACCCAGGAGTTAGGGTCCTCAGGGGGCTCAGACCCAGCACTACCATGTCAGGTTGGGCACACCAAGCCATGGTTCTGATGGGGGCCCTGATGGCAGGGCCTCCACTGTCCCCTGCACCCATCTGGTCACATTGGAAGGTGCCAGCACTGCCACACCATTGCCACATGAAGGCCAGGCCCTTAGTGGGGAGGCTGGTGCCTCTGTGCCTGGCACTGCCCGGGTGCAGGTCTACCCTTCTCCACTTTGGCTCTCCATGCCCCCCCCCCATTCTGCTGTGCAGCAGCAGCCATGTCCAGGGACCTGCACTGGACCAACACATCCACCTCCCCCTGCGACCGTGCATTCTGCACCGCACCATGGCTTCTGTGCCAGGTTGTCCTGGGCGGGGGTCAGTGTGGACTTGTGAACACACACCGAGTCCTGAGAACGAGCTGAAGCTGTAAAGAGCAGTCGGCAGCTGCGGTCTGGGGTACATTCAACCCCGCCTCACTGATGTAGAGTTGGTCCAAGCTCTCCCACCACCGCCCCCTTCAGGCACCACAGGGTGGAGCCACTGCACACGGCCAGGCAGGAACATCACAGGCATCTAAGTAGCCTGCGGTCTCTCAGAGGCCTAGGGGTCTGCGTGGTCAGGAGACACACTCAGGGGCTCCCAGCCAGTGACGTTCACCTGTGGTTCGGCTGCAGCTCTGAGCCTCCCCTCAGTGTGTACCTCCCACAGCCCCGCCAGCACCACCATCTTGAGCCACAGCACTACCTGAGGTGACAGCACTACCTCGCTGGGCCCAGGCTTGAGTGTAGGACTCAGAGGTGGCACCTCAGGCCCCTGCCAACGTCAGCTGCACCGGGGTCATGGGAGCTGGGCAGAAGAGTCAGGCCACACCCAGAGTCCTCAGGCCCCATGGGTGGAGTGGAATGCGTGGGGTTCCAGGAGAGGGTTCAAGACCATGCTGTGGACCCTGAGAGCCAGGCTGAGGCTGCTGTCCCAGCAGGGCCCCCATACCACTCCTACTCTCCCCTAAACAGCCTCAGGCAGGCAAGAGATGCACAGCAGAATGGCCTCTCCCTCTACAATGGCTGATGTGGGCAAGGTGCCCCTCCTAACTCCACAGGGCAGGATGGACTTGCCAGCTGCCTCCTTCCGTCCTGGCAGCCTGCTGGGCTGGAGGACACATCAAACAACACATGGGGTGTGGGCAGATGGGCAACAGGAGGGTGGGCAGTAGATGTGCCCAAATCAGCCAGGGCTCTCACACCTCCAACCCCCCTACTTACCCCCTGCAGCCATGGAGGGCAGGTGGGGCTGGAGGGGAGAACTCTGCTAGGACATAATCCCCCACAGTCAAGGACCAAGCTGTGGTTCCAAATGTCACATTTACTGCTGGGACAAAGGCAGCACAAGGAGGGAGTCGCAGCCCGGGCAGGGGGCCAAGCTGGGAACGGGCACTAGGGTGAGGGCTCCATTGGTGGAGGCTTGGCACACCAGGCCTGGAGACCGCACACCTTGGGCCATCCTAGGGAGGGCACAGGACAGCCTGCAGATCCTTGGGCAGGGAGCCGATGACTGTCTCGATGTACAGCTGTGCCCGCTGCAGTGTCACCTCCTTCACAGGGAGCTTGTGGCCCTGTGCC
This sequence comes from Hystrix cristata, assembly GCA_004026905.1. Classification (NCBI taxonomy): domain Eukaryota; kingdom Metazoa; phylum Chordata; class Mammalia; order Rodentia; family Hystricidae; genus Hystrix; species Hystrix cristata. Next base: position 94,755 of record PVJO010004687.1, read on the forward strand.
CTCACCTATAAGGGCAGTGGTAGTCAGAGTCAGGACACCTCCTGCCAGGCGGTAGTAGCTGGGCTGGGCAGGGCAGGGCAGGGCAGGGAGGCAGCTCACCAGCTTCTCCTGGAGTTTTAGGACCAGGTCCACCACTTCTACTTCCGACTTGTCCTTCATCCAGGTCTCAATGTTCTACAGGGACAGTGCAGGTCCTCTGTCACAGAAGCCTCCTCGCCCTGGCCCCAGCCCCCAGCCCCCAGCCTGGCCCCAGCCTCTCTCACCGCCTCACAGATTGCCTCCAGGTGCAAAGCCTCCAGCTTCTGGGCCATCTCTCTGTGTCGCTGCCGATACCAGCCATCAAAATGGGGTGACTTGAAAAACCGCCTGTGAGTGGCAAGTGGCAGCAGCTGAGGGGTTGGCCTGATGTGCCAAGGGTAGCCATGAGCAGCCTGTGCCATGTACCCACCTGTAGAGGCCCAGCCAGTCGCCCTTGAGGATGCAGGTGAGCTGGGGCCCTGCATGCTCCAGGCTACGCAGGAAGTCATCCTGGCGGAAGGGGCGGATCTGGGGAGGGGTCTGAGACAGGAGCCAGGTAAGCAGGTGCTGGGGAGGACTCTTCTTTATGGATACATCTGATGGTCCCCATCTCGGGTCCAGCCCTTCCAGGGGTTTGTCAGACCCCCTCCCTGTGGTCCCCCAGTTCTCTGCCCTGGGAGGGACACAGTGGACGCTTGCACCGGACCTTCCCGCCTCTGGGATGAGGATGCCTGGACCCCCACCTTCCAGGGCGTGATGCTCTTCTGCAGCGGCATGAGGCTGGCCATGTAGTGCTCCTGGGGTGGAGAAGGGAGTGAGCCTGGGGCCTCAGACCCTGCCACCATCCCCTTCTGCCCAGGCCTCACCAGGGGGATGATGAAGCTCTGAGTGAGCTCCAGGAGGTGCCGCCTTAGCAGAGCACTCTGAACGTCCCACGGCCGCTGCTTCTGCATACCCTGCCAGAGGGAGGCAGGAGCTGAGCCCGGGGCAGCCCAGGCCTGGTGCCTTCAGCCCATGCAAACTCCTGTATCTTGCCCCCACCCCATAGCCTGTACCTTGAGCAGTCGTTTGAGCAATGCCTTGTCCCGGTGGAGGTGGGCCGTGTAGGTGGTGTAGAGGCCTGGCAGGAGGGTAGGGTGGCAGCCGTCCTTCTGTCCTTCAGCGCCTCCCTCCCTCCTACTCTGCTGCAGCCCCAAAGGGTATCTGGCAGGATGTCTGATCTTGCTGGGCAGCACCTGTACATCTCAACCTACCTTACCCCAGGGTTCTAAAGACCTGCTAAGGAGGAGGATGTCCCCACCCACCCCAAGATACCTCTCAGTGGACAGAAAGGGTCTGTGGAGGCCTGGCTGCCCCACTGGACCTGCCAAGTACAAGACGGGCCCCTCTACAGCAGAGGGGGCACAGACCTGGCTTGGTGTCAAGGGTCTTCAGCCTCGAGGGCTTTTTTAACTTGATCTGCTTAGGAAGGTCCCCTGCAAGACACGGCCAGGCTCAGTGCCCACTGCTCTGGCCATGCCTACAGCCTTGGAGGTCTTGGGCTCAGACACCTCCTAAGGTCCTAGGCTGGGTGAGGCTTCTGAGCCCACCACCCAGTCCTCCCCAGCACCCCTCACCTGACATCTTGGGCTCCCCAATTCGCAGGATATGGGGCCAGTGCTGGAGTGTTTTGATAAAGAAAGGGTTTGTGACTCCTAGGACCACGTTGGGTCTAGAAAGAAACAGAGAGAGAGAAAGAGAGAGCAAAGGCGGAGAGAAGCCAGGGGAGGTGGCATGAGCTGGGGATGGGCAGGGTATATGTACTTACGGGGCCTGGGTGCGTGTGGTAAGCTCCTTAAATTCACTGTCGTGGATGGTAAAGTAGGGGCGGAAGTCACAGCAGAACTTGAGGGGCTGCAGACAGCTGTGGGGTGGGGCAGCAGGGAGCAAGTGAGACAGGGTGCCAGCTGTGCCAGGATGGCCAGAGACAGAAGCACATACCTGGTCAAGGCCAACACCATCTCGGAGGACACATCAGGTGAGGGTGCCAGGACCACCAGGGGCTCCCCAAGAAGCACAAGTTCCCACAGCATCTGCACATGGGTCAGCACCGGCCGGAAGCACCTGTCAGTGGACAAGCAGGGTCAGGCAAGGCCTGAGGCATCCAGCAGAGTAGGCATAGGTCTGGCAGGGCCCAGGCTCAGGTGAACACAGGGCCCTGCTCTGACAAACAGAGATTGAGGAAAGTATATAAAGACCTCAGAGTGTGCCTCAGGTCACCAGGCCAACCCAGGCTCTGCCAGACCAACCAGGTTCCAGGTCCCCTGGAAGTGGGGGATGGGATACAGGCTGGATACAGCCTCAACTCACCTTGTAACGGGCCAGCAGTCATGCAGCAGCCCTGAAACCCAGGCAGGCAGGGACCCATCCCAGCCCCCACTGTCCCTCAAGCCTATAGCCCTGCTCCTCTGGGCCCAGTAGGGGCAGGCTAGTCTCAAAGCCCAGGTTCCCTTGACTCAGAGAGGCAGAGGGGACAGCCTTGGGCAGCATATGTCCTTGACAGCCTTTCTAGGCACTGTTTCTGGAACCTTCCTGTTTACAGTGCCCACATTTAGGCACAGGTTTCCTCTGCTGCACAATTTCCCCTCCCAGGACATCCCAAGTGTCACTCACAACTGGCAGTTCCTCCCTGGGTCAGCCCCCTCCCTGCAGCAAGCTGCACCCCTAGGACTCACCTGAACAGGTCTAGTTCATGGATGCTGGCAAGGACCACGGGGGCTGGCAGCAGGTTCTGAAGGTGGAGGGTGAGCGGTCAGGGCCGAGGCAGGAGGCTGACCCGGGACTGTGCTGGGTTTGTTACCCCACAGAGAGGAGAAGCGGAACCAGGTCCCTCCTCCCCATCCCCCACCTCTTGGTCACACTGCTTCGGAGGACTGGATTCTGGCTTGTCCACCCTGGATGGGATGTGCACCTACAGAGGGAAAGAGCAGCTGCCAGAGGGAGAAGGTTTCTCCATTTCCCTGCATGCTCATGCTCGTTCAGTGGTGGCCCTCACCTGGATGACGATGCCCATAACAGGTAGGTTCAGGGTCTGCCCAGGCATGGGGGCTGGCCACTGGTCAATCTCGTTACAAACTGTGGACACAGGTGGCACAAGTCAGGAGCCCTTCCTGAGGGGAAGCTGTCCACTGAGGCCTGGGGGGCTACACGGCCACTCACCAGCTTCCAAACAGGGCGCCAGCTTGTCGAAGTACTCTGGGGCCATCAGGCTCAGCAGTGACTGGAACAGCCGGACAAAGGGTAGGCGGGACAGCAGCACCAGGGACTGTGGTGATGCAAGGCCTATCAGCAGGCAGCCTGTTCCAAGTGTCACCTCCACTACTCATGGGCCTGTGAGGACCCTGACACCAGGCTAGCCAGAGGTGGCCCGGGGTAGCACATCCTGCCAAGCCCACAGGACAGCTGCCCAGAGGGGCACACTCAGACCCCAAAACCATTAGGAAACAGCAAGGTGGGACAGGGAGGTTTCCCTCCAAGGGAAATGTGAGGCAGCAAGGTTCCTGGGTCCATCTTCCTAGGGCCCAAGTGCCTGGGTTCAGGACTGAAGTCGTCCTAATCCTAAAGGTATGACAGGGCCAGCAAGCAGTGAGGGGCAGGGATGACTGGGCCTGGGGACGGAAGAGCAGAGGGTGCCACCTAAAGGGACACGAAGGGAGCCAAGCATGCGGTGCCCCTCCCTGGCCTCACTGCCCTAGCTGGGTGGCAGAAGGGTGGGCACTCCTGGAGCTCAGACTCCTGGCCACCCAAGGCCCCCTGCACTGGCCAAAGTGGCAAGAGCTCACCTTCTGGAAGTAGCCCCTCTTCACAGAGCTGTCCTTCACCTGCCGGAAGTACACGTAGCCAAGGTAGTGTGCTGGCTCCTTCTGGAAGGAGTGTCTGTTAGCCATGCCCACTCAGGCCATCTGGAGAGATCCAGGCCAGGGTGACAAGTAACAGGCAAGGACTGCTGGTGGGGAGGTGGCACTTGGGGATGCAGAAGGTTCTGGGACCAAGTGTCCCTGCACTCTGGGGCCTGTCCTTAGGAAGGTGGAGGCCTTCCAGGGTTAGTCCTGGGCTTCAACACCCCTCCAGGAACAGCTCCTCCTGCACAGCAAGAGATGCTGGTGTAGGAGGTCGCTGCTCATGGAGACCTGATGTGAAGGAGGACTTCAGGGACCTTGGTGAGTCCTCAAAGGGCAGTGCAGTACAGGCTGGCGCCTGGGCTTGCAGGACCAGGTGGGGCTTGAAGCAGTTGGTGACCCACCAATGGGCCTAGCTGGCACCTCTCCTTCCACACAGGGCCTAGCACCTCTGAAGGGGTTACTCACACCATTGGGACACCATTGGAGGAGAAGGGAGCACCCACCACTCACCTGCAGTGCTACGGGTGCTTTACTGTTGTAGGGCTGGTCATCAGCATCCCAGGGACTCCTGTGCCCTCCACACTGACGCATGCGGAAACTGAACTGAGTGTCCCCGAGGCAGCCTGAGGAGCGGTAGCAGCACCCTGAAGGTCAGGGCTAGGTGCCTCTACTGCCACTGTCAGGTAGGGTGGACACAAAGGGGCAAGGACCCCTACAGGGCTGGCCCTTCCTGGCACAAACACCCCAGAGAGAAGCCCAGCCTGAGGGTCTGCATTTCCCAAAGGCTTCCTACCCTGATTCTGCACACCCTCAGCTAAGGTCTTGCAGTAAACTCAGCACACAAGAAAAGCACCTTCAGTGTCCCTGGGGGACACAGGCCCAGCCTGCCTGGGACAGGAAATCAGGCACTGGACAGCCAGGAGTAGGAGTAGGGCAGTGGACCCAGCTCCTGGAGGCAATGGGGAGGGTGAAGGAGACCAGACTCTGCTGGTTCTTCTGCCCAGGCCATCTTTCCACGTGATTACTGCTGCAGTACGGGGCTCCAGTGTCTCCACAGAGCAGCGGACAGGTGAGTGTGACCCATCCCCAGAGCCAGCATCCAGCCCAGAAAGGGTGGGGTTACCTACCTGAGTGGGAGTCAGGAAACGACAGGTAGCAGATGCTGCTTTTCTGAAACACAGAGCCCAGTAAGAGCCACTCTCTCCAGGGTATGTCCACTCCCAAGATCACCAGGACCTACCTCCTTGTCTGTGAGCCAGAAGTCACTCGGGTACACCAGCTGCAGGGGAAGACAGAGTGCTTGGTGATGCTGAGCCTGCTCACTGGAGCTGGCCCCCTCCTGGCTATTAGCGGGCAGCCTGATAGCCCTCTCAGTTCCCACACACTATCTCCCCTGGCTCAGTGCCCCCTTGCTCCTTCCAGGCCCCTCTTCCTTTGTGACCTCTAGACCCAGTACCACTCTTCTCACCTCCTCTTCCTCCTCCTCCTCCACACTGCCCTTGGGCAAGCCTCACCCCATCCCATTCAGACCATTTACCTGGAGACCCCTACCTGGCTCATCTACTCCTTCACCTCTTCCCCTGGCCGGAGGGTCTCAGGCTCTGCCACTTCCTCACGTCTTTGCTCAGATGTCACCTAGCAGTGACCCTGCCCCATGATGGCAGCTTCTGCCAGGCCTTCCCTCCCTGTGCCTGTGCTCCGCCCATGTGGCCAGCCGGGAAATGCTCCCCCTTGGCCTGGGGAGTAGGCACCCAGACACTGAAGAGCAGGTTCTGACCAGACAGTCTAGAGACCAGCAAGCTCTGTAGGAGGAAGTGGGCCAACAGGCACAGCTAGGAACCGAGAAGCCCCTTTGCAGTGGGTCACTGAAATGTCTCCTCCTGACTACCCAGCACCTGTGCTGAGGAGTCATTTAGGCTGAATCCTCAGGAGAGAGCTGCTGTGTCCAGGATGAACACTGCCCACTCAGGAAACGGCACTGCTTCTTGCCTGTTTGGTCTGGGCTTGCTACTAAATCTCTTGAAGGTAGGGACTCTGTCCTGGTTACTTTTGCCTCCCAAAACCTGGCAGTGAACAAACCCTTTCTAAATACAGCATCTGTGGAAGGTATGATGATTCCTCCACAGGGGTTGGGGATTTAGCTCAGTGGTAGGGTGCTTGCCTACCAAGCACGAGGCCCTGAGTTCGAACCCCAGCAACTGCTCCCCGCCACGCCCCGCCAACAAGAAAAGAAGATTCCCCCATGAGGTGGCCCAGAATAGGTAGGTATGATGATTAACTTTAGGAGTCAATTTGACTGGATTAAGGAATACCTTGGAAACCACTGCTGGGTGTGTCTGAGGGTTTTCCCAGAGGAGATTGGAGTCTGGCTTGGTGGGGTGAGTGGGGAAGATCTGGGGGCCTGGACAGAACAAAAACAGCAGAGGAAAGGCAATTTCCTCCATCCACCTCTGGAACGGGGACACTTTCTCCTTGGACATCAGAACTCTAGGCTCTCCAGCCTTTGGACCTCAGGATGTGCAGCAGAGCTGGGCCCTCCACTCTAGCTTCTCAGTCTCAGGACTTTGGCATCCCTGGTTCCAAAGCCTTCAGACTTGGACTGAGCCATGTTCCCAGCTTCCCAGGGTCTCCACCTTGTACACGGCCTACTATGGGACTGCTTGCCCTACACAGTCACATTAGCCAATTCCCCTAGTAAATCTCACCAATCAATCCACCCATCCATCCATCTAGTCCACTGGTTTCTCTGTGGCAGGTCGTGCTGAGAGCTCAACCTTGGAAGGAAGCATGGTCAAGGAGCATCTACACCTGCACCAATGGGTTGCAAGGAGGGAGGGAGCTAGGAGCAGGTAGGAAACTAAGGGGGATTTGCTGGGGGTGATGGTAGACCTACAGGGAGGCCTCAAGATGGCTCAGTGAAAGGCAAGGGCCACAAGACACACAGGCTGAACCTGTGTCTGCACTGCGAGGAGGGTGCAAGAAAGGTGGGTGCTGGTGGCTGGGGCAGGGCCACAAGGGGCCCTTTCCTGGAGGTCAAAGCAGGCTTGCAGTCTCTGGGGAGGCCACCTTGCCTCAGCTCTACATCTGTGTCCTGGGGTGCTATGAGAACATCTGACCAGAGAAAACTGTGTTCACAGCTGGAGCATCCTCTTTGCCAGTGGCCTGGTATTCAGGTAAACCTACAGTTGAGTGCCGGCCTAGGTCAGGTGGGCCATGCCTAAGTGAGGGGACAAACAGAGCAAATCTCTGAGCAAGGAGCCCCCTGCCCATCCCCCAGCTGGCTTTTGCCTTCCCACATGAGCTTTGTCCTTTTCACCCAAAAGAGCCTGCACAGGTCACCACTCTCAGCCATTCAGCTGTCCTGAGTAAGCCAGAGGTGACAAGCTTTGCTGGGATCTCTAGGCAGTGGTTCTCAGAGTGTGGACTGGCAGCCCCTTGGGTCCACAAGGTCAGGCTGTTCCCCTAAGTCAGTGCCTGCTTCGTTCTCATCTCCTCACTGCACATACAGCTCCCAGAGGTAATGCATGCAACCCTGGCAGACTACTGTGGAAGCTGATGCGAGAATCCAGCTGGCTTCTATCCAGGCAGGCTTTAGCCAGGCTTGTCAAAGTATCAAATCACAGCTCTTGTTTTCATTTGTTTTTGTTTTAGAAAATGTGGTTCTTTCTCATAAAAATGTATGACATTAATACATAAGGTATCTGCTTTTTCCTTAAATGAACTAACATTTTTCAGGGTTCTCAGTTTTAATTTTAGCATAATACACATGGATAGATATAACTCATGCAAACAAGAGACTCCCTGGAGACCTCAGTAACTTTAAGATGGAGACTGCACAGCATGGGAGCTGCCACCCAGGAAGAACCCATATGGAAGGAGCTCCTTGGCCATTCTGGCCATAGGACCTCCCACATGAGCCAGGATATGGAGCTGAGTTTTCAAGGGCTGAGATGACAGAGACAGGCCCTGTGTTCAGCTGACCTGCATGTTCCAGGTGCCCTGGAGCCTGCCCACCCCCGCCCCTGGCATGCAGGGTCAGTGCACTCATCTGCATGGGACCCACATATGGGTGCTGGCAGTGGTGTGAGCACTACAGGTCCAGAACCATTCACCCTGTTTCTGACAGACAGACTCCTAGAAGGCAAAAGCCTGGCTGGTGACAGCTGCTCAGTACTTGATTTATCAATGAATGAATCCACAGCCTCTTGCCTTGGCTTACTTTGGCTTTTTGGGGGAGGCATTACCTGAAACAGACCAACCCCCACCCCTGCTGTCTAGCTGCCTCCTTTCAACCTTCAAGGCTTAGCTGAGCCTGTCTTAGTCTCCTCTGAGCAGCCTGTGTCTTCCTTTGGCATCTTGCACCAGGCCAGTGTTGGAGCTTCCCGACCCTCACTCAGGCTGAGCTGAGTGAGTCTGCAGGACCCCACCCTTCCCCATGATTCTAGGGTAGGGATGACAGGCAAGATGCAAACCTGATGAGGGTCACGTGACTGAAAGCTACCCCATGGACTGCTGCCCAGTGTTTGGCACAGACTCAATCAGCAAGAGCCTGGGCTCTCCCCACACCCCCCAGGCTGTGTAGCCTCAGGAGTCCAGACACACACACACGACCTCTATAGTGCATGCTTAGAATTAACTCCCTGAATGGTTGGTTTAGAAAAGAAAAAAAAAAAGAAAAAAAAAAATCAGACCTGAGGTCCCTTAAGGACAGGCCTCGTGTGTCGTGTGTGTGTGTTTTCACACAGGGTCTTGCTATGTAGTCCAGGCTGAGCTTAACCTCACTATATACCCCAGGTTGGCCTCCAACATGGGATCTCCTGCCTCAGCCTCCCTAGTGCTGGAATTACAGGTGTGTACAATACTAGGCTCCTTTGTGATTTTATGGCAATAGAGAGTGGGCTCTGCAACCTACAGCAAATCACCTCGCCTCTCCACTTGGGCCTCTCCATCAAGTTGTGTCATTTGAATTAAATTTTCTGTTTAAAAAAAAAAATTTTTTGGGGCTGGGGATTTAGCTCAGTGATTAGAGTGCCTGCCTTGCAAGCACAAGGCCCTGAGTTCGATCCCCAGCACCACAAAAAAAAAAAAAAAAAAAAAAAATTTTTCTGTTTAGCTGACTTTAGACTTCTCATGGCTTCTTAGAGTTCAGCAGGGCTTTCAAAAGCATTTCCCACCCATAGGGAAGCCTGGACTGGCTTTCCTGAGGGTGACTGCTCAGCCTTATCTAGCCCACTGCAGTGATGGGGTGCTCATGGCCCCTGGACACTCAGAAGTCCCTCCTGAAGGTTGGTGAAGTCTATTCTCAGGCACCGCCTCCTGTTGTGGGTCTCCTTATGCTAGTCAGCACCCTGGCCTGTGTCAAGGCTCCTCAGAGAGATCATCCTGACTGTGCCTGCAGAAGGCTTTCCTGAGCCTGCGGCATTTCCATCTATACGCGGAGAAAGGGAGGCTACCCTTGCGGATGACTGGTGAGTGGGATGGAGGCGTGCAGGCAGTGAAAGACCACATCAGAGGCCTCATGCCTGGCCCAGCTGTCAGCAGCTGGTGACCAGAAGCCCAAGGCGGAGAACAGGAGAGGTGGGCCAAGGAGGGGCTCGCAGAGTCTGATCTGACCCTAAGTGAAGACGTACTGGATTTTAAACGGGTGAGGCACAAGAGTTGAACTCGGGTGGGGTGGGGGGTGAGTGAGGAAGAGGTGACACTGGTGACCAGCAGAAATGGATGTGATCCTCGTTGCACAAACAGCTGTCAGCACTGCCCTGAGCATGGAATGTGGACCTATGATGGAGGCATCAGAGGTGGAGCAACTAGGGGCACGACTTCGCCTGAGTGGTGACAGGGGCAGGGGTAATGTGACAAGGGATTGCTCTGGATATGCAGAATCAGGCCCTCTCCCAAGTGTCTGGGCTCCCTTGAAGGGATTCCCTTTCAGGAGGTAACAGACACGAGGAGGAGGAAGAGGACACCAGGTTCGTCGTAGGGAGTTTGGAAGAGGTCAGAGATCGGCTTGAGGTACAGATTGCGCAAAGGGGCACCGCAAGGCCCAGGGGCCAGGGAGGATGGTGACACCCGGCCAGGGCAGGGGTGTGACCAGGGATGGGAGGGGCACCGGAGAGGGCGGGGAGGGGAGGAGCGGGAGAGAGGAGCGGAGGCCCGCCCGCGCCCGCTCACCTCCAGCGCCTGGCCCAGCTCCAGGTCGAAGGTGACCACGCACACGCACTCCAGCCAGGCAGAGAAGCGCGCCCAGGGCGCCGCCGAAGCCCGCGCCGCGCGGCCGGAGGACGTGGGCCCTGCCGTGCCGCGCCCGCCGCCAGCGCGCCGAGACCCGGCGCCGGCCCGCGCCTCCATGGTCACGGGTCCCGCAGCGGCCGCACGTTGCCGGGGAACGCGGGCGCTTGCCCTGCCACCTCGGAGCAGTCGAGCGGCCGCCGCGGCCCAGAGCAGCCCTGTGGCAGCCGTGCGCGCCCCCTGGTGCCGGAGAATCCCGTCGCCGCGAGAACCAGCGAGAAAGGCCTGCGCGGGCCAGAGCGGCACGAACCTACGGGCGGGACTTCCGGAGAGCAGGCGCTTCCTGTGGCCCGGCGGGGCGGTGTGAGGTTGGAATATATTCATCTGCAGGGCAGCAGTGCGGGGCTAGCGATCGGTCCTTGGGCTCCTCCTGCCTGCGGGATTGTGGACGCACAGGGGCGTCTAGATGACTTCCCTACTGTCGAATTCATCTTTGATCGGCGCCCATACCTCGTCTCGCGACGTCCGCCCCAGGCCTGCTTGCGCGCCCGCGCGGGCGACCTCACTCCGCAGGAGGCGAGTCTGGAGCCGAGAAGCAGCAGTCCCTGGCTTTCAGCTATTTGGCGTTTTGAGAAAGCCCAGTTCCGACATTACCCGGGCCCAGAACAGGCTGCAGTAACGACCCCTAGTGGCCAGGGGAGTGGAAAAGAAATTAATCCCCCCCCTCAGCTTTTATGGCATTTGGCCTACCAGTGCATCAGCCGAAATTGTAGGCATATTGCCACTTTGTGAGCCGCACTAAAAAAAAAAAAAAAAAAAAAAAATCCTGGGGATTAGCCCAGTGGTTAGAGTGCTTGCCTCCCAAGCACAAGACTCTGAGTTCGATCCCCGGGGCGCGCGCACACACGCACACGCACATGCGCGCACACACACACATATATACACACACAAATTACCGCTGTGTAGTTCAGACCAGCCTTGAACTCACTGTGTAGCCTGGGCCGAACTCGTGGCAATTCTCCTGCCTCAGCCTCCCCAGCGTTGGGGATATAGGCGTGCGCCACCTGGCTAGCCACAAAATTTGAATTTCTTTATTTTGTAGAATTTAAAATGTCATTATTTTACAACTAAGAAAACTTACTGGCCGGGCGTGGTGGCGCATGCTTGCAAATTTGTAATCCCAGCACTCTGGAAGGCTGAGGTGCAGGATCTCAGTGCATTTGAGGCCAGCCTGGGCTACACAGTGAGTTCAAGGCCAGCCTGCACGACAAAGCAAGACCCTGTCGTAAACAAACAAACAAACAGAAAATCTTTTACCAACTGCAAGATCATTGCTACTGAGTCGGGCCCGTTTTTGCCCATTTGGGCAGAGATTGCAGAACAGGTCTCACATCTGCTTTCTCCAGGATAGAATTTGGAGACTTTTATGTGTTGAAATTGGGGACAGGAGATGGAAGGCTAAGAAATAATCTGTGGATGTGCAGTCTAACTCCATCATGACCCACCTGTCAGGTGTTGTCTGTACCTCTAAACTGGGTGGTAACCCAGGCTGGGGACTTAGCTCAATGGTTAGAGTGCTTGCCTCGGAAACACAAGGCCCCAAGTTTGATCCCCAGCAACAAAAAATAAATAAAATAAACTGGGTGGTAACCCCACCCTGTACATACTGGAGATGGAACCCCTAACCTTCACACTGAGCTGCTTCCCCCACCTTTTAAATTGGTTTTTTTTTTTTGGTAGTGCTGGGGATTGAACTCAGGGCCTTGTGCTTGCGAGGCAGGCACTCTAATCACTGAGCTAAATCCCCGGCTCCCTTTTAAGTTTTTTAGACAGTGTCTCACTAAATTCCCCAAATTGGGTTCAAACTTGGATTCTTCCTGCCTCAGTCTCCCAAAGTGGGGGAATTACATGCATGTGCCACCCAGCTTAAAATTAGTGACTTTAAAAGTCCGTTAAAATAAGAACAGGTGAGGGGCTGGGGATTTAGTTCAGTGATTAGAGTGCTTGCCTTGCAAGCACAAGGACCTGAGTTCGATCCCCGGCACCACAAAAAAAAAAAAAAAAAAAAAAAAAAAAAAAAAAA
>PVJO010004688.1:0-96522 GCA_004026905.1 Hystrix cristata
CTTCTAGTCAACATTTATTTTAGTTCATTCCATCCATAGAAATCCTTCACCAGCTTGCAAAGTGCCCAGCCGGGAAGCAGCGATCAGGCAGTTGCTCCTTCCTCTCCTGGTGGCTCTGCCTGGACCCCTGGCAGCCGCCCTCCTCACTCCTCCCTGTGTGCTTGCAGCGGTCCTGATGGACACCTTCTGTGGATTCGTTTGCCCTCCCTCTCTGTTTCCCACCTTCCTTCCTTTTTGTGGTACAGGGGCTTGAACTCAGGGCCTTCACACTCAGCTATATCCCCGGCTAGTTTTAAAAACTTTATTTTGGAGCAGGTTCTTACCAACTGGCTAAGTTGCTGGAATTGAGCTTGTGATCCTGCCTCAGCCTCCTACAGCGCTGGGATGGCAGGCGTGTGCCACTGCACCAAGCTGAGCCTGTTTGTGTTTGTCTGCACACCACTGAAGCAAAACAGGGCACGTCTTCAACAGAACTGTGAATTTACCAAAATTCTTTTCAGTCTCCCAGTCTTTTCTCTTTGTTCTCTTTGGATCATCCAGTTCTGCTTAACAAACATTTATTGAACAACATCTATGTACCAGGAATGCTGCCAGGTACTGGCATCCAAATAATGACAGACGCGGCTTTACCACCTGGTGACTGCCCATCTGCTTCTAACTCCTCTCTTGACTGGCCACAGGAGGGATTTGCTCATGGTCCATTTCAGCTTCTTCGCTCATCTCCAGGCTCACACAGTATTTCTGGCTGCCCAGGAAATTAAAAAGAAAGTGTTTCTCAAGCTAATTATGGCAAAGTGTTTTACGTTCAAATTCTTTCTCTTCCTGACTTCACTCTTTTTTCTTTCTTTCTTTCTTTCTTTCTTTCTTTCTTTCTTTCTTTCTTTCTTTCTTTCTTTCTTTCTTTCTTTCTTTCTTTCTTCCTTCCTTCCTTCCTTCCTTCCTTCCTTCCCTCCTTCCTTCCTTCTTCCTTTCTCTCTTTCATTTATTTTTGTTGTTGTTGTGTTTGTTTGTTTGTTTTTTTTAAAGACAGGGTCATGCTATGTAGTGCAGGCTGGCCCCGAACTCACTGTGTAGCACAAGCTGGCTTTGAGTTCACAGCCATCCTTCTGCTTCGGCCTCCCGAGTGCTGGGATCACAGGGACGTGCCGCCATGCCCCGCCTCCTGTTTTCCGTTTCTTTCTGACTTGGCTCGGAACCTCGTCTTCCCTCCTCCCCATCAGGCCTTCAATAACTGGTTAATGGTCAGCTTATATTCCATCCCCACTACTGCTCGGGCCCCTGCCATGTCAGTGCTGGACTCCCTGAACTGGCTCTTAATTGGTCTCTTTGACTCTATTTCCTCCATCCCTGAGCCGTCCTATTATTGTTGGCAGGCTGGTTTTCCTAAAATATCCTCTTAGTCATGTCACATCACGGCACCCACAATTCTACACCAGGATCCACTACCCTCCCTTCCAGCGCCTGATCCTCCTGTGCAACCACGTCTCTGTACACTCACTTCCTAGATCCTCACCTTCCCGTAAACCCAACGCTACTGTTTTTAGTTGTACAAAATGCAAGAAAGACCATTGCACATATTATTTGATTGCCTTCTGAACTGCTTATATTTAGGAGTCAACGTTTGCTTTTTAATCATATTCCTCTACACAAATTCTGTATGTTTACCTGACGTAGCAGTAGCCGTGGTTCCTAACCCAGGGCGTACGTCGGCCCCCTCTGGGGCTTTTAGAGAATACCAATACCCAGAGGGTCTAAATTAGCTGGTGTGGACATCAGGATTTACAAGTTTCTCCCAGGTGACTTTCACGTGTTTCTAGGACTGAGAACTCAGGCTTTGGAGAAAGCGGACTATGCACACAGCTTGGCACGTGTGGTCATACGGGACAAACAACATTGATAAGAGCAAAACAAGGAATAAAGTTCTCCTTGGTCACTGGCGCAAGTTGTGTTTGTAGTGTAATTTACAGAGTGACATGGTGTTGGGTTCACTTTGCTGGGTCGCGCCTGGAAGTCTTAACTGGCAATTGCCTTCATTAGCGCACAATTTGAAGAAAAAGAAAAATCTGGTCATCTAAAAGCAGCCTCCGAGGGGGAGGGCTTATACTCTAATTCAGATTCTGCCTTCTCCCATCGCCCTGGGAGGTCTCTAAGAAAAACACAAATAGGGACTCTCATGCTCCCGTCATGGGCAAATGAATCATGTTCTAATTGCAGATTTTTAACAAAACGATTTCCAAGTGTGCCGGGAAACCTAGCAAAATTATTTGCTATGGAGTATAGACAAACAAAAGCTGCTGGTCTTTTTGTGCTTATTTTTAGATAAATAATAGGCCTACTCTGTGTTTGTAACTAACCTGGTGCCTGAAGTATTTTTAAGAGCTCATACACTTTTCTGAGTTCCAGATTATACAGGAATATAAAATAACCAAAGATGATGTATTTGAAAGGAAAGACCGTTCCCGGGGAGAAAGTCATATCCTGTGTGAAGAACTGTGACTTAACAAATGGCCACTTAAACCCAAAATGCATCAGGCTGACCATTAACATGATACTTCTTTCTGTCTTGTGGACCGAGATTGGATTTATTCCAAGATCTTTAGGTGAAGTTAGTGAGAAATGTCATTGAGAGGTAGTTCAGAACGTTCATTTAGGATGAAAAAGAAAAGTGTTTCACTGAGCTGGGGAGTAGCCTGGAGTTATTTGTGGTAGCAAGTGATGGTTTGAGCCCTAGTCTGTGCAATTTGAGGATGTATGTATTTAGATCTTCCAGTCTGTGAGGTAAAATTATTAAGAACAAAATGGTAATGGTGTAAGTCAAGCTACCATTTATGTACACGTTCTTACTGTTGTCTCTAAATGCTAAATTATTGTATAAGAATGATTCTTAGATTGGCTTACGAGCCAATGTGGACAAGCCTGTGGCGCAATGTCCACTTTCTAAGAGGCTGGAAGTGTCATTAAATAGGCTGGAGGGAGGTTGCTGGGCTGAGGCCCTGTCTGTGCTCAGGTTCCTACAGAACAGCCTGCAACGTCGCTTCGTGTGTGATCAAACAGAACCTAACTCACAGCCTAACAAACGGCTGAGCTTCGGCTAATTTCGGCAGCCAGCCACCCACACGCCTGAATACTCAGACACCTAGATTGACCTCTGTGTCCAGCTTATCCAAGTGCCCCTCTGGTTCCGGGTGCTTCCTGGATTCTTTCACACTCAAACGGCTAGATTTAATTTGTCTAACGTTTCTCTTGGAACAGAAGTCTCACTGTAGTTTCTGCAGCCGTGTATGGAGGAGACTTACCCTGCGGGCCCGGGTCCTTCCGGTGGAGTTTGAGTTGTGGCTGTTTGAGCAGAGAGACCTGCCACATGCTGGAGGTTTTCATCTTCACTCTTATGACTTGCTGAACTTCGTAATCAGAGCTTAGAAAGGAGTTTATCCTCTAACGTTGGAATTACAGAAAAAGCATGAAGCTGAAGACAACAGCAACTAAGTGGCTGCATCCTAAAGATAGTTACCAAAGAGTCACCACTGTGGGGAGCCTGTAGTTTTATCTGTTAAGAGGTGGTTACTCTGCCTCACTGTGGTAATTCCTTCTCCTGCCTCTGCAAGGGGACTGAGGGCCCAGACTCTTCCCCAAGGGGAAAGTGCCCACCTGAGAAGCCAAGTGAAGGACCTCGGGGGACTCCATCCCTGAGGCTGGGGGCGTCTGCAGGAGGGAGACACTTGTGTCTGTCCCTGACAGATGTGCACGGAGCTCCCGGCCCTGCAGGCTCGCCCTGTCTTGGCACTGGGGTGGTGCGGAGCAGGGCAAGAAAGCTAGAGCGGACGGCATGGACTCCTTAAGTGTGCAGGACACAGAGACCTGGCGCACTACTCACCTGAGATTAATGAGCAGAGCAGATTGTCGGGAGGGCCACCACCAGCAAAGTAAGGGGCCATCATTTAAGGTGCTGAAGAGCAGGATGGGGCCCCACCAACCCTGGCTCCCTGTGACTCCTGAGAGCGCAGAAGGAGCGGCACAGGGAGCAGAAAAAGGGCAAGTGGTGAGGGCTCACTGGAACAAACGAGGGTCCGCCCAACCCAGAGAAAGGGCTGAAGGCATGTAACGCACACGGGAACAGAGGAGTGTGGAGGCCCCTTTCTCTGCGGGTGCTCAGGATCAGGTAAGGGGCAAGGTGAAACCTAGCCTTGCCTTGAAAAGCCCTACACAGCATCGACGTGGACAGTGATTCTAGCAGAGATGACCAGCAGTGAAAGAAAGAGACTGTAAAATAGAGGGAGGCTAGAGTGCCTGCCTTCCTTGGCATGGTCTTTGCCTTAGCTTCCTCCTCTGCTCTTCCCATGAGGGGTTCAAGGAGCTGGACCTCGAGAATAAAGGGTAGAAGCTCTCTTGGAGAGGAGCCGGGCCTCACTCCAGGAACCAGGGACAGGGTCCCCCCCGGGTCTTCACTCCTGGAACCAGGGATGGGGTCAGCCGGGTTCTCACTCCAGGAACCAGGGACAGGGTCCCCTCCGGGTCCTCACTCCTGGAACCAGGGATGGGGTTCCCCCCCACCGGGTCCTTGCTCCGGGAACCAGGGACGGGGTCACTTCAGTCCTTGCTCTAGGAACCAGGGACAGGGATAGCTATCTTGAAGCAGAAGAGAGAATAATTTTCAGTCTGCTGTGATATTGGGATTTTTAAAAACATATCTTTATATTAATGATCAAACATTTCTGGTCAGCTATGGAATGTGCCAAGAGGCAATCATGAGAGTAAAATGGTGGATCATGACCACGAGAATGGCTGGAAGAAATAAGACTTTCATGTTAATAACACAGTGAGAAAAAGTCATTGGACCCCACACCTCACACCCCAGTGGGCACGTTTGCCCCGGCTGCTGAGGACCACCATCACTGGGGCTGCCCTCATTGCCCACCCTATGACCCTTCAAACAGCCAGAAGTTTATTTTTTAAATACTTTTTAAAACAGCACGTATTAGTGATACAAAATAATGCATTTCGTGTTTATATATTTCTACCTTCACGTAACATACTTGGATCTTCTAAAAACTGTGTCCAACTTGATTGCCTTTTATTCCACTGGAATTTGTGCTCTTCCCGATGTGCCTGGCCTTTCTTTCCTCAACAATCTTTTGCCAGTTCCCCCATAAGTTTACCAGACACAGACACATACATCTGGTGTCAAAATGGACTCCTTTCTTCAAATCATAAACACACGGAAGTTGAGGAAATGGGGAAAGACTTCCCTTGGAGCCACACAACATGTGTCCAATAAATGCAGCTACGCTCTGCAGCTGGAATAGAGAGAAGGGTGACCGGAGGAAGGCGTATACTGTCATCTGATTTCAGGAGCCATAGGAGACGGTGAGGGGACGAGGGCTGAGTGCGCACCGGGGAGCCTCTCTGAGGGACCCATGCTGGCATTTTGTCCCTGGGAGGCTGTATACTATCCGGCTTGACATTTGGTGACAGCCAAGATTTCACTTGCCTAGCATGCTCATACTAGTATCAAAACCTTGAATGATTTTTTATTTTATGACTGCTATTTTTTCTCCAAATGTGAACATTTTCTTTAGAAAATAATGAGAATTGTTTTAACATTAAGTCTGGAGATGAATGTCCTCTGGTCTCCTCCATATTAATTTCAGTCACTGCTTTGTATTTTATTAAAGTGATCTTATTTACCACCCTTCTCTGCATGCCTAATGGCATCTGGAACTGCAAATGATGGTTTTATATTTTGAGAGAAGTTGAATACTATTCACAACTCCGAACATTTAATTTTGATTGGACAGATATATTGTTTCAGAGCATAGTTTCCTGGAACTGTTGTGGGGTAATTGTGATTACTGTGTTAGCTATAGAGTAAATGAAAGAGCGGTTGCATGTATCAGGGACACAATTCTTTCTTACACTCGTGCACTTTTAGACAAGTGTCTTTCATCAGGGTAAAGCACGTATTCTGCAAGGTGTGGACACCAGGCACTTAACACCTTAGAGACTTATAAATCAAGTCGAGGAGAAACATTATTATTCTCTTATTTGATTAACTTCCCTCTAGGATGGTTCTGGGCTGTATTTTCTCTTCAGCCAGAATTTGGATATAATCAGTGTCTCTAATTTAAACTCCTTCAACTGGGGAGAGCGGGAACAGATAGTTGAAGAAGTTTTAATTCTTGCTGGAGTGGCAGATGGGTAGAAGTCGGCGATCCCCGTGTTTCATTCCTCTGGGGGGAAGCTGGGGAGGGCGTCAGTGAGCCCTGGATCAGCCATACTGGAATATCCGGAAGTGACTTACTTCATCTTTGGTTTAGTAGCAGAGGGAGTGAGTAAGTAGCACCCTCCCAGGGAAGGCCTCATACTAGGTGAGTAATGGACATTTGCTGGTTCAACCACCCAACATCTGTTGTCTCCTCTTCTACAGAAGTCTCATTTTCCATTTCGAGAACCAAGTTCCACCTTCTCTCAGAAGAGCTGCCCCTGGAGCTAATTCCGTTATCAGCGTCTGAAGTGTAGTGTGCATCTCAGACTGGACAAAGAGCACGAAGCTACTTCCTAGATGCAGAACCTCCAGGAATGGGCAGGTGGCATTAGCCAGTCCAGTCAAAGACACCCTATGTGGGAGCCACCAGTGAGAGAGAACTCTTCCCTTCTCAGCTGAATACAGAGGTGGGCTGAAGATGTGGGCATTTTGCTCCACGAAGTCTCCGAATTAAGGCAACACAGTCATTATGTCATTATGTTGCTTAACAACGAGAACACACCCTCAGAAGTGAGTTGTTAGGAGATCGAATCATTGTGTGAACATCACAGAATGTCCTTACACAAACTAAGGTGCTGCAGTGTCATTGTGATATAAGCTTAGGGACAGCATGAGTGGTACATGGGATCCCTCAGTGACAGAAATGTTGTGCAGTGCACGAGATGCATGGTAGAGACCAAGCCCAGCGTTGTAGAGACATCACTTGAGACTCTGATCCCCCAACAGTTCAGCTCCATTGACCGATATATTTGATTTTTATCTCGGTCAATGGAGCTGAACTATTGTAATTAAAAGAGTTCAGATAGAGTAAGGCACCTAATAAAGCTCAGCTCTTCCCTTCTCCCACCTCTCATTCTTCAGAGAGCCAGAGTCTGCCGCGGAAGGAGGAGAACACCTGAACTCTCTTCTAGCTTCCTACAGGATGCAGATACGTAAGGACTCTGCAATTTCACTGCACAAGAACTGCCAAAATGTATTTTTATTAAACAATAAAATTAAGAAAATGTCAACTACCATATTTTCCCATTATTTTCACATAAAAGAAAGGGCATTTTCAATATTCTAAGATAAGGAGTACAGAATACAATAAGGGATAATATTTCAAATGGAACAAATCTAGCTTTAAAAAAAATTTTGCACTGCACTGTCCTTATTTTTATTTTTTTCATTTTGACATAGAGCAGCAAAAATGTCAATCATTTAAATAAGGTTTAGCTCTGAAATAAGATTTCCCTGAATCAAATCTTGGCTCCCTTCCTCCGTGGCTGTTCTGTGATTACTGAGTTTCTGTTTCCTCATCTGTAAAACAGAAGTAGTAATTATCTTTGTCTCATAAACCTCTGGTAAGGGTTACAGGAATCAATGTGTGTTAGGTTTTAGGAAAATGCCTGGTACACAGTGAATTCTTAACGAGTATTAACTATTATTCTTATTGTTCTTATCCTTACTAATCAGTACTCGGTGTAAGTGTTGGGGACAGAATTCGGATTCTAGTTTCAGCCTTGACATGAACAAATTTGATGACCTTGGGCTGGTGAGATGAGCTCGGTGGGTTTCAGAATATTTCCTGGTAGGATGTAGGAATTTGGTCGAGATGAGTTGTGACTGAGGTTGGGAAACCCTGCACATGCCTCAGATTTGGTCTTTGAGGCTTTATTATTGGCCCTGGGACTCACATGGGACTGGATTTCTCCACAGTGAGGTGGTGAGCCATCCACGCTGCCCCAGGGTGTTCCTGGCTTCTCTTTCTGATTCACAAAGGGAAAAGGCCTATTGGGGGCATTTGTAGAAGGAGTCACGGTAGGAGGTCTGCAGAGAAGGAGCTGGGAAAATTCCAGTGATGCCACACACAGTCTGCAGCCTTTTGGGGACGACAGGGTGTTGTTTCCAGCTACTCTACTACCTCTCCTTCAAAGGCTAGTGATCGGTGGGAAGGTCTCCATCGTGGCTGTGTTGTCTGCCTGCGTGGACAATCCCGTCCTTGAAAGGAAGTGCGGCTATGTGGAAGGAAAGAGCGAGTAGCGAGGCATGAGTGTTTGAACGTGAATGTTGTCGAGGTGTATTAGTTACTTTTCTCTCGTTGCTGAGGTAAAATACCCGACACCCAAAATTAAGGGAAGAAAGGTTTATTTGGCTCATGGTTCGTAGCTTTAGTTAGCTCACAGTTTATTTAACTTTCAGGTCACAATCAGCTGGCTCCAAGGCAGGGTGGCGGAGCAGACAGGCAGAAGGCAGCCAGGTAAGCAAGGGAGTAAGCAGGGGAATGGACCAGCCTCTTTCTGTCCCTTGTATTTTATCCACGCTATCTGCCCTTAGGGTGGGCGGCACTCCCACCTTTAATCCCAGCACCCTTAATCCTAGTGTTACATCCCTGATCCCAGAAGAATCCTACCAAACCGATCAGTGCACTAACCCAGTAAGCACACACTTTAGGTCCAGCCACCTGTGAAAACACCCCACCTATGACCGCATGAGGCTCTGGGGGCCATCTAGACACAGACCGTAGCACAGGAGAATGCAGTTGAAACTCAGATGTAGGTTAAAGACTCTGTTCAGTTAATATGCACCAAAGTCTACCTCAAAGTTACTGTCGATAACCCCTTTGGCAGAAGGGTTGGAGTTTTTATGGGCAAGGGAAGAGACGGGTTGACGAATGTGGTCTTGTCTCTGGGTGCAGTTTTCTTTGGTCGAAATTGCTGCGACAGGTGTGGTTGGAGCAACTGGAAAGATTTCGTATCTGCCTGAGTCTGTCTTGGCACCAGGCGCATCTCAGGTTTAGAGGTTTGCAGAACCGTGTTTTGGAGAGCTATTGCCCGTGGATTATTCACCTGCCCAGTGCCAAGAGAAAGGGGAAATAGATGAGGAAAAAAGAAGTTGGGGCGAGGGGAAAAGAGCAAAAACCTCTTTCTGGCTTTTGGAGAAAGCATGAAAGCAAAAGTTAGAGTAAGAAACGAGTCTATTCTAAAACTTTCCTATTTAAAAAGAAAACTTTCTTCTAAATCTTTTGTATTTTTCTCAATTTATTTTTCAAGAGGCTTTAAAATGTGTTTTTCTCTTTGGGCTTAGTGTTTACACTTACTTCCCAAGTAGTCCACTAGATTCCACTAAAAGAGGAAGAAAGCTATCATACCCAGACGTGTCTGTATTCTTTAAAGCATGCATAAATATTATATACATCTTTATGCATTATATATGCCCCTATAAAAATGTCAAAATAAAGAGCAGGAAGGCAAAATATTTAATGTAAGAAAGGAAAGGAGAACAAAGTCCTCTATTTTACAACAATTCACCTTATTGTCATTTGGATCAGTGATGTTTTTATGCAAAATGTCAGGGGAGGAAAATATAGGAGACAATAAAATATGTCAAAAACGTTTAAGTTCTGAAACCATCCCACAGAAGTGTGCTCTAAGATTTTATTTATATAAAGAGTTTGTGCTTTTCATGGAGGTAATAAACTTCTATCAAACACTAGCAAGGAGCACTTTGGAGGACATCAGAGGATGGAGAGGGCCAGCGCTGAGATGGATGTGACATCTTGGGGCCGATGGGCCTATGTTCATGGGTCAGTCCCCACTAACAAATGTGCACGCTCCTTGCTGCAGACAGCTTTAGTGTTTTTTGTCAAGATGTACATTCATTGTGTTGCTTGCATAAGAAGTGAATAAATGCTTTCCTGAGAGGCCTGCTCCATGGGCAGATATCTTTGTGAAAACTGAGTAAACTGGAAATTTTAAACCTATATATTGAAAGCCTGACTGGTAAGAGTCTAGGACAGATATCAAGCTGGGAGTACAGCACAGAAGAGGGGGAAGCACTGAGGTGTGGAGGAAATGTTGAGGGAATAGCCAGCAATTCTAGTTTCCCTTCGGCCCAAGATTTAACCTTGAATAAGAAGGCAAGAGTCGTGCCTCTCCCAGCCTCCCAGAACTGATCCATGCGCCTATTTTTCTTTGCTCTTCTTTGTTGTTTTTCATGTTTGTCACCTGCCTGGGGTCCCGCAAGTGGCCCACCTTACCCACTTCTCTCTTTTCTCCTGTCTCTCACTCTCTCTCTCTCTCTCTCTGAACATCCCCTCCCTTTTGTCTCTCCTTTTTCAGTTGCAGACACCAAACTTCTCTAAAACTAGCAGCTGGAACAGGACACACAGTATTTCTATCACCTTCACTATGGTTTCATTAGCTGTGGTCTTATTTCCCTGTGGTCACCTGCAGTCTGCAAATATTAAATAGGATGTTCCAGAAATAAGTTATTTGTGAAGTTTTAAATCACCTAAAAATCACTTTTCTTACAATACATTGTTATAATTGTTCTTTTTCATTATTATTAATCTCCTATGGTGCCTAATTTATAAATTAAACTGATCATAGATATGAATGTATAGGAAACAAAAGTATAACAAATACAGAGTTTTGTGCCATTTGTGGATCCGGGCATCACTGGAGGGTCTTGCAAAGTATCCCCTACACATAAGGGGAAGGTCTCCCATATCTACCCTTTTCCCTGAAAATAAGACCTAGCTAGAGAATAATGAGCCTTGAAAACCAGAGATGAAAACTGCCAGCCCGTCAGCCTGTCCCCACCTCACCTGCCTTACAGAGTAGCCCCCGAGCGGAGAACAGCGATGCCAGGTGGGGCAGGACGGGCTGGCGGGCTGGCAGTTTTCATCTCTAGTTTTCAAGGCTGATTATTCTTCAACGAGATGTTATTTTTGGGGAAACACAGTAGCAGTGAATCAAACCTCACGAAGAACCTTATCAATTTATTCATTTTAGTCTTCACATTTCAAGTCCAAAAATTCTCCCAACATTTTTGAGAACTTGAGACTCAGAGATGGTGGAAATATCACCTGACAGTTACTGGCAACAGCAATGAAAGACACGGCGTCTGCCTTCCAGAAACAGTAGTTTGCTCTCATGCTGTTCCTATTGCTATTGTTACATTTGCCGAATGAAGCGACTTCTACAATTCACTTTGTTTTATTGGATACATTGAATTCATTTTAAATAATGTCTGTGACAATCATTGTTACTGAGTAAATGTGTTGAGGGAAAGAAAAGGCTAATTAGGGTTTTTCTCATTGACAAAGCGATTGAATTATAATGACCGGGCCAGGGAAATTCAGGTATCAAAAGAGAAGGGGATGGGAAGGTGGACTTCAGGAGGGCCGGAGAGTAGCTGCTGCTAGAGTGTGCTGCTTGTGGACAGAGTGGCTGCTTCCGAACAGGCCCTTTCCTGAAAGATCCCCAAGTGCCTACGATAAGTGAGAAGGAAGGTGAAAAATGACGCCTTACCTTACTGAGATTTAATTCTCAATAAGGAAATAAAAAATGGACTTGAGTTGATACGTGTCTCATTTAAGTCTATATCAATTTTTTCTTGTTTTAGAAAATGGGGTTTCTCATAACATGTCCCTCATTCCAATAAACGCTGAGTTGTGTAATACAAAATGAAAATAGTTGAAACTTACCCTTTTCATTATTTAACTGAACTCCACTTATCAAGAAATAAAAATAAATTTATTTGTTTATTTTTGTATTTAGGCTTTTAGATGATGACATTATTCATTATGACAAAGTTGCTCAAATGAGAAAGAAACAATTCAGTCAACTGAAGCAACTTCAAAATTCTGGAAAACAACAACGTCAGTGTGGGAGATTAAATTTTTGCTTTCGATGTTGGTAAATTGCTGAACTTAACTTTGGATTTCTGGGTCTGCAACCTGGCCACACAATTTACAAGGGTGACCTGGCAAGGTTTTTAAAATCTCTCCATGTCTTGCTTTTCTTATCTGTAAAGTGGAGGTAATAATAGTACTTATTTTCTAGAGTTGTAAGGATTGAGGGAGTTAGTTATGAAAAATCTTAGCACTGTAGAAGAATGTTTTATCATCACCATCACCATCATCATCGTCGGGTTTCCACTATCCTGATGAGGTGATTCAACACCAGACGTTTTCCATGGCGAAGAGTGAAGCTCCGTCATTTATCTCTCAGAGTTAGTCCACCTGTGAGCATCTATGATCAGGTGGGCGCACCTGTGGATCCAGTCGCTGGGCGAATGTTGAGCTTGTGCTGTGTATGACTAGTACATTCTCCTGCCTTGACATTTTGCAGCCATTTAGTTCAGGTCACTGAAAGAACATTAGTCCTTCTGTCTCCTTATTTGCACAAGGGTTGAAGCAAAGGGCAGTTTTATTTTTTTTTAAAGAGAAATTGACAAATGGCTTTCTCTTAGACACATTCCCCTTTATTCTCTCTTCCTGGTTTAGAGCACAGCAGTGAGCCCCCTGGTGTGTGGGATAGAAGGACGCCTCATCTGACTCTTCTCTAGTGCCTCAGACGCCAGGAGCTTTCAATTCCTGCCAGAGGAAATGGATTTAGGATCAGATTCAGAAAAATCAAAGTGAAATAAATTTATTTAATAGGGATTAAAGACCATTCATAGTCTTCAAGTAATATATAATTATTGTGTAGAGAATGATGTCTCCATTTCCTTATCTCCTGAAGACAAAGTATGTCAGGAATACAATTTTATGTACCTGGTATAAAAGAAACAGATTTCTAGAGAAAGGCTTCCTCTGGGAGGGATGCCCTGTTTTGTGGCTCTCACGCACGTTTCTTATTTCCACTTGTTAGTAATGTAGGACTTCTATCTACAAAGGCTTCTCAGCCGGCCTCCTCTGCCGATTTACCCACCCTGGTTTATTTCACACGTACATATGGACGAGCTACTAGATGTTGCATGGGATTCCTTTCTTTCCTAGTGTGGAAGCCACTGACCATCTTGGCTTTGAACTGTCTCTGGCGGTGACTACGGCCCTGCACTTCCCTCCTCTGGGTGTCACTCCCCTGAGGCGACTCTGCAGAGATACCCAGGAGCCCTCATGCACTGAGTGAATCACAGACGTGCTTGTTTCTGCACAGAAGTGGATGTCATCCCTTTTTTTGTTAGATTTCTCATGAGTCCCAAAACAGCTACTTTTTACCCAAATGACTTACAGAAATTTTGGTGAACATTAGTTTTATTTGCTTTAACCTGTAGCCCTATTTGATTCCTGGGATGCAGAACACATGTCTATAAGAAATAAACTATAAGGCAAATGGATATTATTTTGAAATCAGAATGGCATAGGTCGTCTTACATCACATCTTGGGATGAGTTTCCTCCCTCAGCCTCCAAGGGATATCCATAGGAAGGGGCTGCTTAGGTGCAGGCTGGACTTAGTCTCTGAGGATGCTTGTGGGTGTCAATACAGCTTCTTCTCACTAGGAAGATTATGAACTGAGTCAATAGCAAACCTTTAAAATATGAAATACTGGTAGTCAAGGAACCTTAGTCACATAGTTGCTATGGCTTAGGTCTAAAATGTCCCACAAGTCGTGTTTAGAGGATTAATCCATTGATGAGTTTGTAGTTGAATGGGCTGTTAGGGATGGGACCTATGTGGCGGAAGTAGGCCACCGGGGGTGTGGCTTTGAAGAGCATATCTTCTCTCTAGCTCTCTCTCTGCTCTCTGCTTCCTGGCAGTCATGGGTTGAGTGGTTTTCCTTTACCATGCTCTTCCACTGTGATATTTCTGCCTTGGTTTGGGTGGGGGGGGGGCACAGTGCATCTAACCATGGACCAAACCCTCTGAAGCCATAAGCCAAAATAAACCTCTCCTTTAACTTGCAGGTATTATGTATTTTCCCCCAACAATGGAAAGGTGGCTAATACAAATGTCAATGGGATATCAATGTTTGACTCTATGCATTCACATACATATTTAAATATAGGAGAGAAATTTGATAAATTGTAACAGATTACCTCTGGGGTTGTGAGATCATGGCCAAGTTTTAAAATGTCATTATATTTTCCACCTTTGTTTAAATTCCCATGTATATTTTCATATGTAGGAAAGCATTCACTTTATTTTTAAGGAAAATGAATATTGATAATTTAAGGCCAAAGAACAAATGGTAGAGATAGAATTGACAGAAAGGGATGATGATGTGGTACAAAGAGAACATCCAAAATTGCGGAATACTTTCCTATTCCTGGCTCTGTTGTCAGTCCGAGGAAACTGAGGCTGCTTAGCAGGCCTAATAAGGGCAATTAGTTTCAATCTCATTAGGTGAATTAAGATTGGGTTTGGTATTTGCAAATCCTCACAAAGCCCAGAGGAAAGGTGCAAAGTTGTGGATCATCCAACAGTTTTGCAATGAATGTGCATAGCCCTCCTCCAGCTAATTTCTGTTTTTGCTTTCTGGCCAGGTGTTTGAGCACTGTATTGGCAGAGAGAGAATGAGAAGGATTTAAGGGAACTACTCTGACACGTGAAGAAAACCACGTCTCCTAAAATGAGTCCTTTCTTCCTACTAACTAGGGCTCAGGAGCTGTCTGAAGGCTATCGCTAGCAAGGAAACAGGAACTACTATTCTCTTTCCCAGAGAATTCTGTTGAAGAGACAAATCCTTGGGTGGTAGTGGACCCGTGGAATGTGCATTGCAGTGAGATGTTTGTTATCACTGAAAGCTCTCAAAGGTTCACCATCACAAAAAACTACCCATCGCTTCAACCCTTGTGCAAATAAGGAGACAGAAGCACTCCTGATTTGGGCCAAAGCAGTTCAACTAAAAAGGAACTGACCTTGCTAAGTGTTTTTCTTCACATCTGTGCCCGTCCAGGAAAACCATATTTGAATAACCCCAAGGATTTATCCCCTTCGTCTTTAGGGAAGAATGGAGAGTGTCAGAAGGTGATGATTCAAAGGCTTCCAAACATGAGAACAGTACGGTGTCTAGAAGCAACACGTCACGCCGGTTAGCCGGCCCTTAGCACTCACTGTTCAGCTGGCTGCTCTTCCAGTGTAAAGCCTTCAGTCGTTTCCACTGAATTCTTAACGTTTCATTATTACTTTTTAAGATGTAAAATTCTTTGCGTAGATAAAACAAGAGTAGGCGCTGCTGAATGTAGAGAGCACAGGGGAAAAATAATTATTGTTGCAAAATGGTGATTGCAAACTTTTCTACATTTTAATAATGGTGCCAGAATTCAGCACAGAAGGGATTCTGTTTAGGAAAATAATAGGTTATAGGAAGGAAGTCTTACGCTTAGCCCCACGGGAAGGAATGAGCACAAGGAAGATCACACTGGAATAAAATGGTGGTTCTCTTCCTTGGCTTGAGGGTCTCCCAGGACGCTGGTGGACTGCTGTTTTTCCACTTCCTGCAATGGCGGACGCGGCCGGGGCAGGTTGAAGGCCTGGGAATGTGCTCTGGGGCTAAGGCACCACCTGGGACTCCAGCCGCAGGACTGTTCATTTCGCATTTGTTTTCCCTTTCTGCATTATCGTTCCCTTAGGAGAGCCTCAGATTTCAGTAAAGCTGATGAGCTTGAGAGACTAAAGCCTGTTAGTGTCACACCACCTCGGGGACTCGTGGAGAAACAGGTACATCTTGGGGTGGTCGAGGAAAGCAGGGCACGTCGGAGAAGACATGTTTCAGCTCAGACATGCACGTACTCTTGGCGAGTCCCCAGCAGTGTCTGGACCGTGACTGGATTGTCTGTTCTTGAAATAGAAGTTCGGCCCGTTTTATTGTGGTATTAGGAAAAAGGCAAGCTTTAGGCTGGATAATTTGGAGCATTCAGTTTCTGTACTTTAAAAGTGGAGATGCTCCAGGACTGTGCATTACCCTGAAAGGTTCTCAGAATCCCTGTTAACTCCCTTCCTTCCCCCACCTTTTTTTTTTTTTGGACAAAGTCTCAGTGTATAGCCCAGGCTGGTCTTGTACTCACGGCCATCCTCCAGACTCAGCCACGACCTGCTAGGATTCTAGGTGTGTGCCATCACATGCGGCAGCACTGTTTTTGGTATGCTGGAGCTAATAAAAAAAAAAGTTGGTTTAATGAATGATTAAATAAACAAATGACTAGTAACCACCAATGTGAGGGCCCTGTTTAAAAATGGTGGCTGAGAGATTTATCAGAATTGAAACAACCAAATGAGAAAAATGATAAACATAGATAGGTGTGCCATTAGATAAGTAAAATGACACTCTTTTTTTTCTTGATAATGTCAAAATCATCCTCCTATTTCATGGTTGTGAAAAAATATAAAGCTGTCTACACTTGGTATAAAAATGAGCAACAACTGGTCACCTAAATAATTTTCTTTCTACATATAAACTGGGTTTTAAAAAAATTTATATTAGCATCTCATTTTTTAACTGACAGAGGAAATGAGTTATCAGTATGTATAGAGAATATATAAAATTTATCCATTTTACAAGAACACTGTTTTTACACATGTTGTGTGTGAAATCCTCATGGTTTAAAACATATACATGTGCATGTCATTTATTATAGGAGCACAAGAGAGGAATGGAAATAGATAAATGTGACATACACATAAAAAGTGTGCAAAGAATTGAATGGATTGAATTGGAGTTTCTTTTTGCCACTTTTGTGATAAGCAAAGGATAGACTTAGTGGGACTAAAATTCATGAGCTTTTTTTTTTTTTTTGAATAAGAAAAGCAGTGAATAACAAATCCTAAAAATGGTAGGTAAGTAGTGCCAGCATGGTGTCTCCAGCGTGGAGTTCCCAAGGATGGAACTGGGTTTGTCTGTGGGGTTTGAGCAATATTTTCACGAATGGTGACCATTTTCTCCATAATAGGGAAGGAGAAAGAATTGGTTCTTTGATCGTATATGTATCTAGACTTCACATAGTCTTTTCTAAGAATCTGTGTTGAAAATGTTTAATTCCTTATTGGTTGATAACCTGTGCTGGGTGAGTGAGTGGGCTAAACCAGTGGACAGAATCAGTTTCTGCCTTCATGGCGGGTGTGCTACCAGGACACAGCAAGCTTGTGAGTACAAACTCTGTTATGTGCTACGCAGGGAACACGTGGCATTCTAGCAGTGTATCGAGGTGAGGTTGTCTGGGGTGTAGTGCGGAGTAAGATTGGAAGTCTTTTGAAGATGTGATAGTTGGCCTGCGATTTTAAGGATGATTGTGCTTAATTTATCAGCTCTTAACTGCTTTCCAGAAATCTAGGTGGTAATCTCCTCCCCTCCATATGGATGGGAACATGGAAGCACTTTGTAGGGTAACCGATTAAGATCAAACAACAAGCAAATTATGTATCCGACATGGAAGTCCATCTCTTGCGTCTCAGTCTCTGGGTCTCAGCAGAGAAAGCAATCTGCCTCAGCAGGGATCGGGAGACCGACTGCTTTCAAACTCAAGGCAGACACACTTCCAGGAACATTGTACTCGTGAGTCTGCGTCAGAATGCCTCCCAGCAAGAGGCAGAAGCCAATTTTAGTTCCCGTATAAATAGCATTTGAATTTCTATAGACGAAGCTGGATTTCTTTTTAGAGGTTATTTCTCGTGGAGCACAGAGTCATGATGGTTCGAGGTTATTTTCACATTTTGTCTGAGGCGCTCCTACTGTTTTTAAGCTCTAGATGGGCCCCTCCCACCCCTTCGAGTCTTGACTGACACCATTCTGACAGCAGCCGCAATGACCGAAATCTTTATTACTCCTTTCCGCTCTTTCCATTCTCCTCATGCGGACCACTCTCATTTTAATGAGCTTCTGAATGATTGTTTTCCACTTCTCTTAATATCCCTGTTCAGGTCACTCAATTAGAGGAAAGCATTTGAGCAAATGGGAACGGAAGCAAAAAGTGTCATTAACGGGAGGGCTGCTGAAGTCACAGCTATTAGGACTGTGAGCCGTCTCCTGACAAGAAGTGCGGAAAAGACTCTGCCTGATGGGAGGGTTAATCACTAGATACTGGCTTCAGAGGAGACAGAGCGACTCCGAGGACCCAGCTCTGGTGAAGCGCACTCTTCTCCTCCTGCCACCTTCTGCCAGGGCTACATGCCTCCAGGACCGGGGTAGGGGAGGAACAGTGGCATGACCTCAGCACGTAGCCTGCGGGGGTGGGGGGTTGGAGTTCGTCAGTATGCTGGGAAGCTGGTGACCCCAAACAAAATGCCAGAGTTTTCATTTTAAAAATAGGGGTGAAGAAGCTACCAGTATTTATAACTCAGTATGGTTCTGAATCTCTCCCAAGTTTCTCTTCTACCTGTGGCTACTCACAGGCCATCCAAATTTCTCCCCACCCAAGGAATTCATCTAAATGCAGACTTTAATCTCTGTTTGTTTGAGTGTCAAATGTCAATCTGAAGAAGTATGTAGGAAAAGACAGCAAGCTTTAGTTTTCAGCTACTATTTGCATCCATCTTAGTGGTGGAAAGTTGGTTCTGGAAGAGTGAGTTTGTTCTCTCTGAACATCACAGACGAAATCAGAGACGTGGATTGCCATCCTCAGTCTAGTCCTCAGTGGGCCTGCAGAGCACATAAGCACACCAAATTGATTTCCTTGGTGGCTTGAGTTAACCTCCATGTCTTATGCACACCACAGGCATTCAATAGATGGCTTTAAAAATTGAGTTCAAATGTTTGATCCAGTTTGCTAAACAAAACTGAATCAAGACTCTCTGAAAGTGGAAAGGCTCCTGTATTTGCATAGAAAACTTTACCTCTGACCTTAGAAGCAAATGTCTTCCTTTCCATTAAGAAATACCTAAATGGAGCGATGACAGGAAAGGAGGGGTCTCAGCGAAACCAGAAGTTTGTCTGTAGATGGCCAGCCCCCACTGTGTGAATGAAGCCCTGTTAATAGTATGTTGGTTGCCACTTTCCTGAGTGGGAGTGGGCAAGACCATTCTTAATGTATGAGCACATGTTTTAAGAGCTGGTTGTTTCATTTATATGAATGTGAGTTTTGCCAAGAATGTAGTAACAGGCATTGGCAAGTGAAGATGGCTGGAAAGATACAATTAGAAAATGTAGACATTAGGCCAGTATTGTAAAGGAATGTCCCTGGGTGTCAAAGCTAGAAGAATTAAGGTGTTCGAGACCAGGGTTAGGTTACTTCTGGGGATCTGTTTGTCCACAGGCAGTATAAGAAACCAGTGAGTTTCTTACTAGGACTCCTGATTCTGGACTAACATATCGCCTTCAACGTTCTATTGAGTAACATTTCTTTTTTAGTTTAGAAAAAAAATCTTGACAAAAACGCACCTTTTAAAGTCCAGGGAATATTTGCACAATTTTGGCCTAAAAATGCTTCTATAATAGGACTTCGTTGTAATTACATATATGTTTGTCTTTCCTTTACTGTCAGTCTTTGAGACCAGGACCTGTGTCTACATCCTTTGCCTCTTATGCTAGGAATCCAGCAGTGTGTTCGTTAGTATTAAATAAATTGTGCAAAAATGTTCATATTATTAATTATGGGTAGTCCTGTAAATATACCAAAACAGAGCATTTGTCTTGAAATGTAATTGTTTGCTACATTTTAGGATGTGATTTCATTATATCCACATTCAACTTTTTCATTCATGATAGAATGCATTTCAGCCCCTAAAGTAGAAGTCAAAAGAAAATGAGATAAACAGCTTTGAAACACACTGATTCTGTGCCTGAAATAAATATAAACTAGGTGATGGGGCATCTATCATTAGGTACGTTCTGATTAGCAACATACCCTGTCCTGCGGTTAGCAAGTTGCACGC
Source organism: Hystrix cristata (assembly GCA_004026905.1). Lineage (NCBI taxonomy): Eukaryota > Metazoa > Chordata > Mammalia > Rodentia > Hystricidae > Hystrix > Hystrix cristata. The sequence goes on from PVJO010004688.1 coordinate 19,842, forward strand.
TTGTATCTTATATTGATATGTACTTAAAATCTGACCTTCTCAGGCATATTGAAGTAAGAATGTAAACATCTCTAGTGATTGTGTTATTGTGTCAGTATTGGGTGACCTGGTATAATGATGTCACAGTGCTTTAATTTCTGTATGTTTTAAACAAAATTAGTGGTGTCTGCATTTATTCTGCAGAACATAATGGGATAATATTTAGTTCCAGAACTGGTGCCTCAGAGATAAATGCAAGTTTATCTGATTATGTACAGTAATCATAGAAAGAGTCAGAGACCTCTGTAGGTCAGAGATTCGAGGAGATGGCCGGAAACTAGTTCATCCCTCAAGAATTTCTGAATAGCAGTTAGGAACCTGGCGATGGCTAAGAAATGTGGAAGAGGAGCAGACAGATGGCAGCTGAGTGCTCCCGGACCAGGGCTTGTACGTAAGACCTGGTGAGACGGGATTCAATCCCAGGGTGGCCAGACCGCGCTCTGAGGAAGCAGGAAATCGGGAGCATCTGGTGGAGGTGATGAACGTGTGGGGAGGAGAAAATAGAAGCTTCTGGGTGGCACATCTTGAAGCCCAGGTGCTACTAAATACATTATCGCCCAAACCTCACAAGTTGCAGCTAAGTATGTTAGAGCTTTGGCACTTGACATCTGGTGTTTCAGATATAAAAATTATAGACCATCTGTCACATCCGGTGGGCTGGTCTCTGGGAGGATCGCTGAAGACTGGAGAACTTGCTACATTTTCACACCCATAAGTGACTACACAATCAATACATATTAATTGCGTAGTCAGCACAGATACAGGCCTAGTTGCCATAAAGGTGCAGAATATAGCCTCGCCCTTCAGAACCTGAGGCCAGATGAAAGTGGACGGGCAGGTGGGTGCCTGGCGCCTGACTGGCTCTAGCCCTGAGGCTTCAGTTTCAAGGTCCATCATCATAATTGTTCTTGTGCATTCACCATAAACTCCCCCCCGCCGCCGCCGCTGGCATCTTGTTACTCAGTGTTGGCAAAGCCACAGCTCTGAATAAATAGAATCTCTCTGTCTTTCCAAGCCTGCACCCCTCCGACTCACTGTCTCTAGAGAAAAACACATAATCAAGCTGTCTTATTTCATGTTAGAACCAGGACCTAAAACCCAAGTGGGTTTTCCTGTGGCCGGGCTGTTGTGCCCTGCACCCCTGCTCGCCTAGCAGGCTCCGTACACCCTTCTCTGCTCCGCTCCTACCGTCTTGCTCTCAGGTGACGCATGCGGTTCACCTAGAAGACAAACACTCAGAGTAGAATTTCTGGAAGCCTACATCCCATTACTTCCGTCCCAACACCTGCATCCACACCTCGCTTCCTCGCCTGTTCCTGTACGGAACATCTTTGCTTCTATCTAAAGTTAGTTGTTCCACTTACTCAGAAAATCTCATCTCTTTTTGCCTACTCAAGGCCAGACCATAGCAAACCAAGCCAATTTTTTTCCTCTTGATTCTACTTCCTCCATCAACTAGTATATTTCTTTACTTTCTTTTCTAGCAAGATTTATTCTTTCCAACTTCTCTCTTTCCACTAATACTTGAACAACTTTAATCAGACTTTCATTCCCCAAATTTCACCAAAACAACCCTGATGCAGACCCCCGAGGGCCTCCACCTTGCAGATTCTCCAGGGGGTCTGCAGGGCTGCTCCCACGGAGATGTCTGTCTGTCCCCACATACCTCGTCCACCCGGCTGGTCTTGGCTGCGAGTCCCTCTCCACTGCTCTGTCTCAGTCCCCTTCCGGCTCTCTTCTCTTCTCCCAGCTTCCTCCCATTGGGGCGCTTGGGCTCCTCTTCTCTCAACTCATGAACACTCTCAGTGATCTTGTTTAGAACTTTGGTTTGAACACTGTCTGGACGTGATGACACTCGATGTGTACCCTTGTCCCGGGACTCCTTCCCCAGTCCTAGACTCGCCTGTCTCATGACCTACTCGGCCTTTCTGATCGGAGGGCTGATCGATTTCTCACTTGTAGCTCGTGCAAAAGCCAACTCTGGGTTGCTCTGCAGCGTTGCCTTCCTACCCGCACGTTCTCAAACTCGACTGACGGCAGCTTGATTCTTCCAGCTGAATGCGCCCTTGGAGTCATGTTAGACTTTTCTCTTTCTCTCACATCCCACATTTCAGTCTACCAGAAAAATCCATAAATTGTGTCCAGTACACAAGGACGTTCCCAGCCCACCGTGAGCACCCACGCGGGAACCGCTGGGCCTTGTCACCTGGGTTCCTGGAGAAGCTTCCTAAGTGTTCTCTCTTCTCCTTCCCTTTGTGTCCTACATACCATTTCCGACATAGTAGCACAGCAATCCCGTTAGAATGTGAGTTAGTTATGACAGCCTCTGTCTTCGAAGCCCTGCGTCACTTAGAGCAGAACCAATCTCATGGGATCCAGTGTGACTTGGATGCTGTTGTCCCTCAATCTCCCATCTTCCTAATCTTCCCTGGTCCCTCCCCTGAGACACGCTGGCCACCTGCAGTCCACTGGGCTTGCCCTGTGCCCTCCCTGGAATACTCTGCCTACAGTCACTTAACACAAAGGCAACGTTAAGTGAAATAGATCAGACACATAAGCTTAAATATTGTATAGTTTCTCTTAGATGAGAAACCCAAAGTATGAGTAATTTAAAGAGCAAAATAAAAGATACATAATAGGAAACAGGGAGATAGATGTTTTGCAAATTGGAAGGGACCAAGAAATGGAGGGGGTGGGAGTAGAGGGAGGGAATGGGAAATAAAGGGTTAAAATGTGATGTGTACATGCACCGACTCCCCATTATGAATATAATCATTACATACTGCAAACACGTACTAATAAAAATTTAAAAATTAAAAATTTAATGGATATAATATTTATACTTATTTATAGAGTACAGTATGATAATTTGATATGTGTATATAATGTGTAATGATCAGATTAGAGCAATTAGCATTTCTATATCTTCAGATACTATCATTTTTACTTTTGAGAATCTTCCAAATTTTCTCCAGTTATTTTGAAATATATAACAGATTGTTGTAGACTCTAGTTATGCCACTGTGCTATAGAACAGCAGAGCGGATTTCTAACTGTGTTTCGGTGTATGTTATCTAACCTCTCTCTATTCCCCCTCCCTCTTCCCTTTCCCCTGGTGATCCTTAGTTTCCTCTACACTTCTATATGATCAGCTTTCTAAGCGTCTAACCAGCAGGCAGAGCATGCAGTATTGGTCTTCTGTAGCAGATATCTTGACATAAAGGCTCCTCGCTCCATTCTTTGTATCTAACTTCCTTAACACACCTGTACTGACCACTGTCTTTAATACTACAAACCGCTCTACCTCCTGCATCCTAAGCCAGTCAGCCTGCTTGATTCTTCCTTTTTTTTTTTTAATAGCACATCTCGTCTTCTCCCAATGAGGTATTTAATTTATCAGGTGTTCTGTATGTCTTCTTTCTCATTGCCAGTGAAATCCCATTCAGGCAGGGATTTTTATTTTGTTCATTGATGTAGCCCAAGCTTTTAGAACTCTGCCTGGTAAACATTTTGTGTTCAACAAATATTTGTTAAGTGAATGAATGAACTCTGGGCTCTGGGGTTATCACATGTGTGAAAATTTACTCTAGTACTTCTTTGTTTCTCTTTGTCTCCTGACCATACCTCTCAAAATGGCACAATCCTGTGCCCTAAATGTCATGGACGTAAAAATCACGGGTCTCCTAGTTTGAGTGTAAAAATGTAAATAAAGTCTATTTTTAAACTGAAGTCTTAGGTCTTTGGTCTTCCACTCCGTGGGTTGATTCTAGCAGATTTCTTGCCTGAAGGCCTTGAAACAGAGCTGCACAGAGTGCAGCTCCAGGGGACGGAGAAGCTGCAGTTGGAGCACAAAGGGCCAGGTGATAAGGTGCATCATGGGTTACTCTCTGAGGCATGTGGACGTTACAGTTTGGTGTGTTGCCTGTTGCCTGTGGTATGTGGACTTCCTGTTCCTAAAAGATTCATACTGACTGGTTCTCACAAATAAGATCATCCAAATTACTTATCAAAACTTTCAAAAATGGATTATCACATCCATCTTGATAAGATACAAGAGCTTTGCTTTTTCCGCTTTGCAAATAAGTGTAAATATAGTGATGAATCATGTATGAGAAAAAATATTAGATAATAATTGTAATAAGTATGATTGTTTTTATGCTGGAAGTTAAAGCTAAGGCCTCGTGCATTCTAGGTAAGTGCTTTACCACTGAGCTGTACCTCAGCCCTGAGAAATTTATTTTTGACAAGTTTAAGAATGTAAGAAAAAAACCATGAAACGTTCTCTTGTCTTTAAAGGAAATTAGCTTCTCCTAGAGGAAGTGTGGTGAAGTGGGGGATCGCCACCTCTCAGAGAAAACCCAACAGTGACAGAGGCACCCAGGATGCTGGACTGTGGGAATCCCGGCATCCAGTTGTAACCCAACTTGTATCTCGAGTTGGGAGCTTTTATAAATCAGTTTGGCTCTTGAAATCTATGTCTGTTTCTTTATTTTTAATAAGCTCTGAATTTCTAATTTCTGTCTCAGCTATGTTTATGTTGTTTTAAAAAAATCTTCCAGATTTAGTTGACCTGCAAAGCCAAGGGAATATTTCTTAAGGCTAAATATCAGTTACAGCATTCAAGCAATTTTTCGGTATTGTTTTCTTTCCCAGCACAAGGAGCTGAGGCAGGAAAATCGTTGCTAGTTTGAGGCTAGAACGGGCTACATGGTAAGTTCAAGGCCAGCCTGAACTACAAAGTGAGACCCTGTCTCAAAAAACAAACAAATGAAAAGAAAAACCTTTAAAAGATGGTTTTCTTGTAGACAATTTCCCTAAACTGCAGTCATTTTAATAACATCTAAAAAGACCACCCAAACTATTTTTTCACCATGATTTACTGTGGAGAGGGTTACCAGAAATATCTCCCCAGGGTTGTTTTTTTGTTTTTTTTTTTTATCTTTTTATTTTATTTTATTTTTTTAATTTTTATTTTTTACCAAGAACATGCATTGGTACCTTGTATACATAATGATCATGATCAACATGGTTATTTTGTACCTGTACATGATACATCTTGGTTTCCCCCCTTCCCTTCTTCCCCTCCCCTCCCTTCCATTCACCCACCCCTCCCTATTTGCAACAAGTGTAGCTACACTTTACCATTTTTTGTCTCTGCTTTTCTCTCCTGTACCTGGCCAGTATCTACACAGAGAAGGTAGTAACTCCCACAAGAGTCCTCTCAGAATAAATACGTCAGAGTGTCCAGGTTTATCACGGCTTTAAGGCAATTTTCAGAGCTAGTATGTGTATTCCAGAGCATGGAAAGTAGCTCTTGAAAAATATTTTACAAATCAATTTCTATTAGAAAATTTAGTATACAATAATGTATTCAATTTTTAAACAGTTCTAATCCCTGGTACCACTAAACTTCAGAAATCCAAAAAATTTCTTTGGGCTGTATTGGTTTTATTATATTTCAGGTGATTTTAATGCTATTCATATTATTTTCTTATTCTACTTGTATTAGGAAGTAGAAAAATTACTTTTATTTCGTGGTTATGTGCATTGAATTTTTTCTATAATACTTCTTTAAACTTTCTTTTTTATTATGTTGAATCTAAATTTCAATATTGTGGCAGGTTATAATGTGTTTTTATGCATTTGAAATACAGAATTTATTAAACCTGGTGTGCCTTTACTGAAATTTTACAGCAAACGAACTATCTTATGTTTTTAGTAATTTATTTTATAAATTGTTAGTATTCTATTCTATATGTTTTTAGTATTCTATTGTGTTTTCTTGGATGTAACGCCCACGCGAATCACATAGGAAAAGAAAATGGTTTGTTTTTGTCACTGTCATTACAAATGTCCATATTGTTTTTCAGAACACTCACGCTGTTTTACATTTTCATCATTTTTGAAACTGAGCTCCTTTCTGTCTGCTTTATTTTGAGCATTTATTACCATTTTTGGAATTTATTGTTTCAGTGAAGATCAGTCTGCAGTGACATCATTTCCTTTAATTTTATTTTCATTGAAGCTTGACTATTTTCATTTAAGGTAATAGGTTACTTTATTTCTTGTGCATCGGGCATTTCTTTCAGTTTTAAATTTCTTTTCATCTGGAGAGGCTTTCAACTTGTGATTCATATTTAAAAAATTTGTTTCATGCAATGAGGCTTTTATTCAATGTTTGGAACTTTGGCTTTAAAAACATATAGTGAAGGAGTAATGTACGTTCATGATACTACAAACTCAAGCAGTACAGAAAGGTGAAAAGCAAAAGGAAATGTGTGTCAGCACAGCCCTGATGCTTGTCCTCATGCCTCGTTCCTATTTTGGATTATATGAAGTTACCTGTATGCATATAGTGACATTTATTGATTTATCAAATTTAAGTATGATCTATTTATGTTTGACTATGAAAGGAAGTAAAGTTGGATTATGTATAACTTTCATATTTTTCTCTCTTTCAATCTTATTCAAATTGTATATAAAAGTATGCATTGCATATATATGTATCACTTATAATCTTAAATATCAAACTTAAACTTCTGTTGCTTGGTGGTTAACTTTAGACAATTATTTCCCTTCCTCCTACTGAAATTAGCACCCTAGTTCATCTCCACATGATCCTCCTAATCTTCGAACTTCCTGACGGTGTAGGTTAACATTTTCAGTAAGAAGCATATTCTTTTCTGAAACTGTATTAAGCCTCTGTGCTTTGACTAGTGACTTTGAAAGTCAAAAATAAAAATATTTATAATATTTTAATTATGTAACCATTATTTACTACACTGAGAAGTGCAACTAATTCTAAAACCCAGGTCTGAGTGTCTGCCGGGAAGAGCATCAGAGGCACGTTGCTGCATCTCTTTGGGGCACTGCAAGATCAAAATGATAAGATAACTTGGTTACTTTCCTAGTTGAAGTATGGATTGTTTATATTGATTTTTGTTTTGTCTATGGTTTCTAATTTTCTTTTTTCTTATATCAGATCTCCTACTCTTTTCTGGGATTGTTTGTGCTTTGCTGAAGAAGCGCAAGATAGATTTTCAGTGTCTTTGCATGTCTGAAAATTTATTCATTTTTGTATCTTATTTGATTTATGAGTTGATAAGGTAATTTTTATTCTAGATTTAAGCATGAGGCATCTGATATTTCCAATGAAAAGCTTTATGCTACTCTGTCTTGATCTTTGTAGTTAGTGCTTTTTCAAGTATTGTTTTCTTTGCTTTAAAATGTTTTATTTTGAAAAATTTTCAACACATCCTTAAAGAAGCAACAAGATATATCATGTACAGGTACAAATTCCCTATGATGAATGTTATGTACACCTAAAATGTACCATTAAAATAAAATTTAAAAAAAACACATCCAAGGTAAAAAGGATAATAATATGGATCCATATTAACATCATTTAGGCTGAAAAATTATCCAGGTTTTTCCAATTTTATTTACCCTACCCTTTCATTCACTCTGTCTAAATATTTTAAAATTAATTCTAGAAATCATTAACTTTTACATACAGCTTTAAAGGCCACTGGTATACTATTCTATAACTATGGTGTCATTATCACGCCCAATAAAATTAGCAACAATCGCCAGGTGTGGTAGCACACACTTGTAATCTCAGCCCTTGGAAGGCTGAGGCAGGAGGGTCGTTGCAAGTTCAAGGCCAGCCTGGGCTGCAGTGAGTTCAAGGCCAATCTGAACTACATGATAGAACTGTCTCAAAAAAAAAATCAGCAATAATTCTTTGGTACCATCTAGTAACATGTTTTCAATCAAAGCTTCCTAAACTTTAAAAACGTCTTCTTACAGATTTTTGGGGTCAGGTTTCATACAGTGTTCACATACGACATTTGCTTGCTCTGGTTTTGAGGCTCATTTGATCTACAGTGGGTCTCACCTCCTCTTTTTATTTATGGCAAGCCCTAGGGCATGTGTCCTTGTCAGTGTCTTATGTTTTGGATTGGCCCGTTTCTTTCTTGTGATGCCGTTGACCTTATTCTGCTGTCTCTGGGTTTCCTCTGAGCACAGGGAAGGCCTACAAGCTTGGTAATGTTCACATTTACCTTTTAGGTAAAAGATCTTCCGGTGTGAGTTTATGAGCTCACAATTGTAATGTCTTAAGAAGCCTACTGTGCATCGTTGTTGAAGTTTTATGGATATTTTTGGCATAAAGAGATAGAAAACAAAGCAGAATATGTTTATTTGCCAGGAAGTTAATTCAAGGTCAGTGGAGTTGCTATTTTGATGTTGGTGTAGCTGGTGCCCTGAATAGTGCGATATGATGGGAGTCATCCAATCTCGAATTTGAATTTTAGCTCTCCACAGATTTCTCAAGTTTTCATATAATACAAATTCAATCTATTAACAAACCCTGTTGGTTTCCATGTCAAAGTATATTCTCAATTCATTCACACCTCGCTACAAGTCCATCATCCTCTCTTACTCTGACGAGCACAGTAGACTGTCTTCTTACGACCTTGTTCCCATGTTCACCCCTCATAGTCTGTACTCCATGTGCCATCTAGAGCTCTTCCTTTCTTTAGAACACAAGGCTTTCCACGTCGTGCCCCAACTCCGAAGCTTAAGATGGCGTTCAAGCTGCCGTAGAGAGACCTTCCGAGAGCCTGGGAGGTCCTCTGTGTCGTAATTCCTGGACATCTCTTGAATGTTGTCTCGACCTTCACTTTTCTCACTCTGCTTCACGCTGATCAAATGCTCTCCACTCAGGCCTTTCCTGGGCACTCTAATTGAAACAGGCCACTAAGGTGGACTGAATTGGTGTTCACCAAAACCTGCTTCCTCTTCCTAGAGGAGGGTTATAATTCTCAACCCCGTCGAAGTCAGGCTTGGTCATTTGCTTTCCTGTGGCCAATTAAATGAGAATGGAAGTAAAATATACCACGACCAGATGGAATTTCAGGGGCCGTTTGCTTTTTTGGTCACATTCTCCTTTCCCTCTGTCACTGTGACATGTACTCTTTCAGGTGACTCCTGTTCTGTGTGTGTCTGGGTGCTGGAATGAGGTGACCACTACGAACTGAGCCTCGCCAACCTGTGTTGCTGTAAATCAATATGCTTTTGGACCTATTTGTTACCAACTCATCATGACTGATGCACACACTGTGCCTCTGACTTCTTGCCTTTTATTTTCTCCTTGGAACTCATCATTACCTGCTGTCTCACCACAACCTGATCTTTCAGCATCTTGTATTTCAGTGAATGTCAGTAACTCGAGCTTTCTTTTTCATGGATAGATCATGAATAACTAAAATAGTGCCTTTAGGGAACACGGATGTTAATCAAATAATTTCAAAAGACTGAATGTTTATTCACAAACTGAGATAAAGTACAGCACAGTTCTAAAGCACTTAAAACAAAGTAATACCATGTAGTTAGGAGTTCTTAGGGGTGTTTTGATGGCAGGAGTGGGGAGAGAGGGAAGCGAAACTAAAAAGAATTAAGATGTGTTATGTATATGTACCAACTCCCCGCAATCAACATAATCATTGTGGTTCCAACTGTGGTGGCATGTGCCTGAAGTCCCAGCACTCGGGAGGCCGAGACAGGAGGATCACCAAGAATCTGAGGTCAGCCTGGGCTACACAGACAGTTCAAGCCTAGCCTAGAATATACAGCGTGACTCTGTCTCAAAAAAAAAAAAAAATCGTTATGGACTGCAAATGCACACTAATAACAATTTAAAAAATTTTTAAAAAGAACTTGTGTTTGATCTGGGATCTGATGGATTAGTAGAGTAGCTAGGTTAAGAAAGGAAAGGTGACTGTCCCAGAAGAAGAGAACAACTGATACAAACGTCCTACAGTTAGAGAGATCTTGCTCTGATAACAAAATTGAGAGAAGGCCAACATAGCACTGAGGCAAGAGAGAGGCATGGCTAAAGCTGGCTGGGAAAGTAGACGTGACTTGTTAATTGCAAAATCCCAGACAGATGCAACTTCTCCCCAGAATGGCCTGGACCTGATGTCAGCCTGAGACATGATATCCCAGCACCACCTCTCAGGACCCGGATGTAGAAATTCTCCTGGATTTCATGGAGATTTGGATGCTAAACGAAGGAAGCCATGAGGAGCTGGTGCTATCATATCTTTCCATGATAGCCTGTACCCTCTCTCAGATGCGGTATGTATTTTTATTTTTATTTTTTCTACCTTTTCTTTATTCTGCCCAAACTTGCTCTGCAGAGTCAGTTTCTCTCCCAAGCCAGTTTTCTCTCCCAATGTCTATTTTGCCTTTTAAATAAACTTAGCCACCACTTTTTGCTCATTTGGTTCAATTCTTTGTTCGAGGTAGGAAGAACCTGGAATCTAGCTCCAGAAGGAGAGGTGAACAATCTGGAATCCAGTAACAGTTAGTTGGTGAGCCACTTTTTAGAAGCAAGCTAGCTGATAACATTTTGGCGAGTGCAGCTAGGAGAGTACATTTTGTCTTGGCCAGGCATGAGAAAGAGCTGAGGGACCCGAGACAAGATAAGACAAAATCAAGCTGGGCAAAAACAATTTTGTTCCATGAGGCCTCTGTTCTTTTTCTCACCTTCTTTGTCTCACTCTTCTCTAGGCTGGGACATAGGGGTGGTTCTCAAGGCACGCAGGGAGCTCTTTGCTGCTTTTCTAGCCATGAGGATGGGGGAAGGGAGGGTAGCCATTATTCTTCTTTCTATCTGCTTGTGGTCATTCCATGGGTCTTCATTTCCTGCATGTTTGTTGTATTTTGCAGCTCTCTCTCTCTTTCTCTTTTTTCTTTGAAATCAACCTGGTCTCCACATACCCTAGTTTGTAAATGGCTTTTTCTTGGTTTGTTTTTTGCTCAGGGCGCCGCCATGCTACTTTGCCACGTGGTCAGCCACAGTTTTGTCTTGTTACATGACTAAGTAGCTTTAGTAGGCACACATCACCAGCTGCCGCCATCTTTTCTTGCTGCATGACTAGGCTGCCGCCAATTTTTTCTTTTTTCCTCTCTCTCTCTCTTTTTTTAACCTTTTAAAAATAACTGGTCTTATGAGCTAAGCCTTGATTTTAAGCAGCATATGTGGGCCTATGGAAAACCAGAGAAAAGAATTCTATTCTTTCTTCCTGCAAGAAGGAGAACTATGTGCTATCCCTTTTAAGAACTCATGCAACCTTTTGCCGGTACAAAACTTTTGGGTTGGAGCTACAACCAGAGGACCTCCAGCTGTGGCCGCTGGCAAACGGGGGCAATGACAGGTGGGGGCCTGTGCCCATCCCTGCTGGGCATGACCATGTACTGTGGCTATGGGAGAAAAGTGGAATATAAGAAAAATTTATCTGTTTTAAAACTTCAAGGCTTTGGGCTAAAACTTAGTGCCTCAGCCACTCTAGGAGCCTCCCCGAGGCCATCATTGCCTGGGTTTGTGTTTCTCTGTTTAAATACAGCTAAGTTAAAGATCGATACTTGATGACCAAACCAAACAGCACTTGACATTTAAAAACTTAACCAAAGTAACCATGAGTGTAAAAATAGAGCCATCCCAGCTCTTAGTACTTCTGCCAGAATAAATGCAAGAAATTTTTTTTCCCCATATGGTTTCTAAATGCAAGTCGAACCACTGAAGTGTTCAACGAGGTGTCTAAGGGAACTTTACTTGGGCAAGTTCCACCCTTACTTCAGGGAGTTTGGACTAGGCAATCCAACAAGTGGCTTGGCCCCTTCTCCCCAGTGAGTTAATGGGTCCAAATAAGGAGTTGAAAGTCCTGGGGCGGGGGGGCGATTTCTCAGCATGAAACGATGCCAGCATTACTGGAGACAGAGACATCTATCCAGGCTTTGTTAAGTTGCACAAGGGGCAGCTTGTGGACTTTGGGTCTCCTCCTATGCATGGGAAGCCTCCTTCAGGCACGTAGGTCTAGCTATCTTCTCTATAGGTCCAAGACAAGCAGATGGGAAATCTACTGGACCTCACAGCTGTACAGATCTCACCCACATCACCACTGGGCTGCATTCTCGATGAATGGGAAAGGTTTGATGCTGACGATCTAAAGCAGTAATGGCTTATCTACTATTGCAGCATAGTTTGGGTCCAATATGAACTGGGAGGTGGCAAGAGATGGGTATGGGATGGTACTCTGAATTATGAGACTATTCTCCAGTTACAGCGTTTTTGCTTAAAACATGCAAGGTGGAATGAAATGCCAAGGTGAATGAATGTTTAGGCTTTTATGATTCTTTATCAAAAGGAAGATTCAAGAACTGTGGTACCTAGAGTGGTCCTCAAAGAGGAAGAACATATTTTAGATGACCCTGTCCTGAGGTCCCCATCTGTGTCTTAGGGGACTATGGATCTCTCTGATCTGTCTGATACTGGGAGGTCATCTTGAGCCTCCATGTATAGCCCCGAGGTAGATAGATCAACTCCATCCCCTCCAGATGACTCAGGAACCCCAGTAGAGCCTAGTGCCCCAGGAGAACTCAGTGATTCTCAGCCCTCTTATCCTTCTCAGACAGCTCTGGGCCCTGCAGGTAGAACCCGAAGTGGTGCTTCTTACTACCCTGATTTGCAACTTATGCTGCCTTAAGAGAAGTTGCAGGGCTGAGGGGAAATACTCAAGTGGAAGTCCCTTTAGAAGTTGTAGACATTCGACTGTGTAAGGAATGATTAGGCCGATTGTCAGAAGATCCTAGTAAGTTTGCGGAAGGATTTCAAACTTTGACTCTTGCTTTTGATTTATCATGGCGAGATGTTCAGTACATCTTGGCTAACTGCTGTACTCCAGATGAAACACAAAGAATCCTACAAGAGGAACTATGCAGAGGAACAATACACCTTTAAAAAGGGAAGGAAACCACCCTAGAGAGGCTATTCTCCCTTCAATGGAGCTGAACTGGGACTATAATCCTTAGGAGGGACTAGAGATGAGGTCTAATATGGTAGCTGCTCTTGCCATGGGGATGAAAAGGTGCATTAAAAAGACTGTTAATTATTACAAAGTGAATGGGCTCTTACAGGAGGCAGAGGAAAATCCAGCTTTGTTTCCAACCAATTTACAGAGCCCTTCCACAACTATACTAATGTAGATCCATCCTCCAGGGAGGGAAAGACACTAATGGGACATCATTTCATCTGTCAGTCAGTCCCGGATATTCAGGATAAACTACAAAAACTTCAGATGGGGCCGCAGACACCTATGGCCCAACTGCTGCCTTTTCTGTTTTCAACAACTGGGACTCAGAGGAGAGAATAAAAAGAAAGGCTAAAATTATAGCTGGTGCCCTTGGTAATGCTTTTGACCTATTCAGGTCATCTAAAGAAAAACCCGAAAACAGCCAGGGAAAGAGTTCCTGTTTGAAGTGCAAAAAGCCTGGACACAGGGCACGACATTGCACCAAGCCTCTGCCTGGGCCCTGCTTCGTATGAGGCAGCTAACGCCTCTGACTCTCGGCACTGGAGGCCTGACTGTCCCGCTCCCAGAGAGGGGCCAGACCAGCCAGAGCCCTTATTTCCTGCTCTGACGAATGAAGAGGCCCAGGGGAGCCTGCAATGCCCCTGTCCATGGACATTGCCACCTCCTCTGAGGAAACACATGAGAACTTCTACAACTGGGTCCTGAGGGGTGGTGTTGGGATCTCATGCTGCAAGCTGATGTCAGGTCTAGGCCATTCTCATGAGAAGGTGCATCTGTTTGGGATCTTGTAATTAACAGGTCACGCCTACTTTCCCAGCCAGCTTTAGCCACACCTCTCTGCTACCTCAGTCTGACCACAGAGAATGAAAGGGGGCAGTAATAAGCCTGGAGAAGGTGGAAAGAGTCAAGTTCTGTATGGGCTTGTTTGGAGTAAAGACATTTATCCTGAGAGGCAAAGGAGGCCGTGATTTCAAGATCATCCAGGTTTCCCTTTGGAGAGTGAACTGAAGAGGGTGAACCAAATCAATTTGCTTGCCATTATTGAAAGCAGGCCTTCTAGATTGGATTCTTTACCCAGATAGTTATTCTTCCTGTTCTTCTTTCTTTTGGCTACATCTGCCTTTGCACTCAATACTATTCACTTTCCTGATGAAAGAACTTCCTTTAACCTTTCTTACAGTGCAAGTCTGATGCTGTGAGCTCTCCAAGATGTTCTTGGCCTGAGATTGTCTTTACCTCACCTCCATTTTAAAATTATTTTCATTGGTTGTAAAAGTCCAGGTTTACTTTTTTATTTTCCACTGCAGAGACACCATTCCACTGTCTTCGTTTTTTCATACTTTTTAATGAAATATCTGCTGTCATTCTTAATTATGTACCCCCTCTACCCCCTACCCCCAGTGCTTTTAAAATCCTTTCTTTGGCACTAAGTTTAAGCAATTGGATTGTCATGGGCCGTTGTGTTGTTTCAGTTTTTCATTCACTTTGGATTTACCAAGCTTCTTGGGCTTGTGGGTTATAGGATCCATAGAGTTTCGAAAAGAAATTTGGTCATTATTTCTATACATACATTTTCTGCTACTCATCCCTTTTCTGGAACTCTAATTATGCATGTTAGAGTGTTTAATATTGTCGCATAGCTCAACATCTTTTTCCAGGCTTTTTCTCTCCAGGCTTTATTTTGGAGTTTGTTCTCATGTTTGTGTTCTTTGATTTTTCTTTTGTACTATCTAATCTGCTGTTAAGTTTATCTTTTATATTTTTATGTCAATTACTTTGTTTTCATCTGCAGGATATCCATTTGGGTCTTTTGTATACCTTTCATTTAATACTTTGTTATATTGGTTTTTTTATGTATATTGTTCATATAGTTTTAAGACTTATAGCATTTATTAACTCCATTTATTAACTCCATTCTCTGTGTCATTTCTGGTGGGTGATTTCTACCTAAGACTTGAGTTAAATTTCTTTTCCTTTTTTTTTTCATGGCTAGAAATTTTAACTAGATGCTGACTATTATGAATTTTATGTTGTTGGGCTGCAGGTTTAGAATACACTAAGTCCCTGACTTATGAATGAGCTCCATTCTGAGACAATATTCATAAGTTGAATTTGTTTGTATATCCAACAAAATGAGTCTTCTACACCTTTGACACTAATATACAATTTAAAGCACCAAAAAAACCCAAATGCACACATAAAAATACTGTAAACAAACTATTTTTACTTTTACGGTTACCTTAAAATGGTGGTACAGTACAGTACAACTGTAAATAAACTATTTTTACATTTAAATGGTGAGATGGACATGTGAGCTACTTCCGTGATTTTTTCGCATCTATGAATGTTTGTAATGCGAGGTCCATTTGTATCTATGAGCATTCACAAGTCGGGGATTTACTGTATTTAGCATGTTGGCTTTTGTTCTGGCAGACAGTGAAGCAACTCATGGGCTGTATTCTTTCAATACTTGCTTTTGGGCTTTGATGAGGCAACTTCAGAGCAACCTTAGTTCTGACCATATCTATCTATCTGTCATTTTTAGACCTCTAACCAGTGTCCCTAGTATTACACTTTGGCTGATGGGATCAGGAAACATTCTGAAACTCATGTGAGTTCTAGAATTTTTCAACCACCTGTTTCTGGGGGCTCTTTTCCAATCTCAGGAATTTTCTTCTTGTGTATGCACTAATCTGTACTCTAAGACTATAAGGGAATTCCTGTTAGAGTTCCAGAGCTCTCTCCAGATGTATTTTCCTCTTCTTTCACTCTATTTTGCAAATCTCAGCCATTTCAGCACTCCTGTTCTGATCTCTGTCCTCTCAATTTCATGAGAACATGGGTCTCTTCTTTTGCCTCCTATCCACGAGCTGGGGTCTCAGCCTGCTGAAAGCAAGCTGGGGCACTACAGGACTTACCTTCTTCCACAGTCACCATCCTAAGCTCCTGTTTTCCAGTGTTTAAAACAGTCACATGTGTGTGTGTCTTTCTGATCTGTTTATGAACTGTTGTTACAGTTTACGCTTCAAGACAGAAGAGGTATATGCTTTATAAAATGGGCTCTTCTTCCTTGAAGAGTTAAGATTTGGTCAACAAATTTCTGTTCTTCTAATCGTTGCTTTGTGGCTGGCAACTTGGGATGAGTTACATTTTTAGTTGGCTGGTGAGTGTTTATGTGTGTATGTTGATTGAATTTTTGGAGGCTCTTGGGTTTAGGCGCGACAAGTATAGAGATTGACTGTGCTGTTGGCAAAAGCTAGATGGAGGTTTCTAGGGAAGAGGACTGTATAGATGTGGTTGGGTGCCATACGGTGAGAGGTAAAGGGCTGGACATTTGGATGCACGGGCTGCTGAAGTCAGTCTGATTTATTGATTCAGACTCTACCCTTTCTTTTTAAGATCCTCTTCTTTTTCACCAAAATTTATAGTCTTTACCCCTGTTCTATCTCGTGCTTGTACTGCAATAAGTCCGGCCTATTGTCTGTCCCTTCTGTTAATTTGGTGAAGGAACCAGCTTGACTCTTCTAGTTTTGTGATAAGCTCATATCAGTTTCATATACGAAAGTGTAGTTGAAGTAAAGGTGGGGATTGATAGAGCTTTGAGGTCAACTACACAATCAGAATTCATTCACTTAAGAAATAATTATTGAAAAGTAACTAAAAGGCAAAGACACACCACCAAACACAGAATTCTCAGCACTACTTAAATACAGTAATTCCTTAAGAACATTCCAGTTGCAAACTTTCACAGGTAGGAATAGACCTCGAATTACAAATATTTGTAGGTGTGAACAAATCATGGAAGTAGATCGCATGTCTGCCGCACATGGTCACAGTTGAGCTGCTGTGTGCTTACTATACAGTGTGATAGTGTCCAGGAGTACAGCGCTCAGTCACAGCCTGGGATGTGTGGAAGCAAGACGAAGAGCAGCGGGGATGTGGAGGGGACTGCTAGGAAACACAAGCAATATACATTGTCCATTTGTGTCAAAGGTGCGTAAGACTCACTTTGTTGGACTTAAATGAATGAATCTAACTTACAAATGTTCTCCTGGAGTGAAACTGTTAGTAAGACAGGGACTTACTGTACACAAATAATGCTTTCTTTAGATAATTGAAGAATGACATAGCTTTCAGTTCGGCCTTGAAATCTGTGAAATAATTGTTCGCAAGAAAATATTTATGAGATAAAATCAAAGTCTGATGCTATTAAAGGAAAAAAAATAATTATTGAGTATCCTTGATATATTTGGCCATTCTAGATGCTGTGATGTAGCAGAAAAGCATATAGACACAGTGCTTATTGTTAACAAGCTTGCATTTATTATAGGTTGAAAGATGCTGAAGAAGCAAACAAACACAGAATATCTTCTTAGATCCATGCTGTGAGGTAAATAATGTTTTGCTAGATTGTGACTATCTTATCACTAATTTACACTGGGCTGTCTGGGAAGTATAAACATAGTATAAGAGATTTTGAATAAACTTGACTGATGAAGTAATCAAAATGCGATTTTTTGTCACCTGCTATTGTTTGAAAATTGCATTTTGTGAAAGTAATTTTTCTTTGATTCTGGATAGAATCTTGGGCAGGCTGAATGGCTTTCTGGTTCTCTCTTAAGCAATGTCACAAACAAATAGTCTCAGTTATGTAATTAGAATATCTCCTGTTAGGTATTAATCCACTCTTAATACGGATTCAGTCCTATCCTCAAATACTCACTTTTTTCTTTCTGCATGGTAGGCCTTCAGAGAAGTAGCAGAGTGGTGGTGATGACTGGTGGGCTCTGCTCTGTTTCTCTTTGTCCATCTTCCCAGACATGCACGGCTATTGTTTTGCTCTCAGCCTGTGTCAGAGGAGGCGGAGCGGAATAGGGACCAGAGAGAAAGCTACAGGCCAGGCTTCCTAGACTGGGGCTGGTAAGTGATGAAAGCTGTCGTAAAATGGAGTACTATTCAACCTTAACTAAAGAGGAAAACTTTGCAATATGTGACAACATGGAGGAGTCACAAGGATGTTATACAAAGTGGAGTAAGTGGGTCGCAGACAAATACAGCACCATTCCACTTATATGGGACATCTAAAATAATCCAATTCATGGACTCAGAGAACAGAACAGCAGCTTCCAGGGCCCACAAGGAGGAAGAAATGGGGCACTACTAGTCAATGGGCATTACGTTTCTGCTGCACCGCAGGAAGAAGCTCTAGCAATCTGTGAGACAACATTGTGCCTGTGGTGAAGAATACTGTAATGTACAAAAAGAGCAGATTTAATGTTAAGAGAGCAGATATCATGCTAAATGTTACCACGATCAACATAACAACAAAAAAGCTGACCACCTCCTGGATGCTGTTCCCTGCTGGAGACCTCTTCACAGAAAAGGGAAGCAAGGCATGGAGAGGGCAAATGGCTCATTCGAGAATGCTCAGCTCCCAGGGGCAGCACCAGGACTCACACCTGGGGAGTCTGGCTTGTGAACCTACGACGTGCTCAACGTGGACCGTCTCCTGGGTGAGGAAGGCCTGGCCTCCTGACTCTCACTGGGCTGACGAGATCACCCAGTGGCAGGACGCTGCCGGCCCTGTCCTGCACTGCCTTTCTCCCGCGCCTCTTCTTTTGTCTGTCTTTGGTTAGTCCTTGATTCTCTCTTAATGAGTTAAGAGTCAGCTGACATTTTTGGTCTTCCTTGTTTAGCCATTCGAGTACTATCATCTGTTGTCTGGAACACGCATCTGCATGAATAGCTTGAGAAAACCTTTGGATGATAAAATCAAACTTTAGATGACCGATTGCAGCTTCCTCCTAGAGAAGAAGGAAAATAAGTCAACAAATTTAGATTTGTTGAACCATTGTGATTGATTCTAATCACATATAGTTCTAGCTTCTAATTATATTTTAAACAAAGAAGTTTATTTTTTATTTAAGAACAAAACAAAGGTCCCAATCATTGAGTCTGTGAGACTCACGGTAAGTGTTCACCCAAGTATTCAGCGGTGGCTCTCAACACGTGGAGCAGCAACCCTAGAGGCGCTCAGAGATGTCTGGGGGTTTTCAGGCTGTCACTGGCTGGGAGAAACAATAGCATTCAGTGGGGGTGAGGAAAGCTAAACGTCTTGGAATGCATGATCCCACAGAAGACAAATAATCCTACCTCATTGCTTCCACGGAGTTCTCTTGCTAAGGAATATCATCTTAACGATTGCTGGCGTAAGTGAAGGCAGAGTACTACGGCGGCCCTTTCACCTGTGGAGAGCTAGTCCTTTTCTCCCTTACTTCTTCAGTGACAAAGCACCACTCATCCATCTAGTTGGAAACAATATCTTGGGAGCTGGAAGAAATAAATGACTTGCTATTAAAAATAGCCAGTTCTTCCTTTCCATGTCAATTGGAAGAGAACTATGCAAGTTCACTTAGAATAATGATTTGTCAAAAGAAATACCAGTCAGAAGGATGGATGAAGCATCCTCTTTCTAATCCTGGGACTCTGGGAGCAGGCTAATGAGTTTGTGTTGAAGTCTTGCCAATGCTGCTTCTGTAATCTCCCTCTGATATGCAACAGGATGGAGGTCTATGCACAAGAGGCGCTCGGGAAACACTGCGAGCCAGAACTCCCCTATTTGCTCTCAGGGACACCACATTTTTGGCAAACAAAGAGCTGGCTTCTTATTTTAGATCTGGGCTGTTTTAGGTGAGTTAATGGTTAAGTTTCTTGACATGAGTTTGCAAGAACAAAAAGCTTATTTTTCTGCCTGTCCCTGATATCAAGTGAGGTTCTAGAAAAAAATAGCATTAGTTTCTGACTGAAGGCCTGCTTATCACAAAATCCTGGATATATTGACAGCAACTTAATAACTTTATATTTCATCTGTTCTACTAATATTCTTCCCTTCTCTCTTCCAATATGGTCCTGGAACTTTATATAACAGATAATGGCTCGTCAGTTTTGGTTTCCACTTAATCTGGGGAAAAGGGTGTCTGATACTGTCTGAAAGGCCAGTAGATATAACTTTTGTCAACACTTTATCACTGAAACTCATTAGCTAACACTTATCCATTTTATAAATGTTTAAAGAATAGCATTTCCTTACCTCCATAGTGCCAAGTATTTATCTATATTCTGTTCATCGCAGAACACTTTTATTCTCTGTCTCCATTTTTTCTCATGCTAAGTAATTATTGAATAGGACTATGTGAATATGTGGAATAGGACTATAGGAATATGTGAATAGTTTCACATGTAAATAATCTCCCTTTATCCCTGATGAACTGTAATTCTCTCCATAAACTGCTTCTTGGCTTAAGTTACTCAAACAGACCAGTAAAACAATAGGAATTATCTACATAAAGGTGATGCCTCATTTGTGTTAGAGTTGAGTTGACTGGATATTAGACCCATCTCATCTATTTGACATGTGCAGGATGAATGAAAATCATTTAGCCTAATATCATTCTCTAGATATTATTCTTGTTGCCATGTGAAAAGGTTGAGAACAGAGGGTCTGTGATGAAGAGGCAGGTGAAATGTGTGACTCTTGCAGGGAATAAGGCTGCCATGTCACTCTCCAGAGTGAGTGTCGGCTTGAACCATTTGGGAACCTTAAAGAAATCGTCAGTGAGGAAAGTCAGCTGGGAAGAGAATGAGGTGTGGAAGACGACCTCAAAAGGAAGCAAGTCCGTCTGGTACTGGATAAAACAGATATAAGATCTCAGGCAAGTGAGGCAGTTACTGCTTCTGAGAGCACTAAGCCTGTAAAGCAAGACGTGGTGGGAAGGAGACCCCAGAACTGATCAATGTAAGATCGTCTGAGGAGATGCTGGGTGAGAGGTCTCGAGAGCAGAATTTGCTTCTGAAGGGAAGGATGGTTGAGAAGGTCTGAGCAGGGTTTGGGGCCTTCTGGTTGCTGTGGTTTAGATCCTGGGAAGGAAGGTCGGAACTGCAGTGTTAGGTGAAGAGTGAAGTGGGATCATAGCTTTTCGATCCAGATCAAAACAGGATGGAGGAAAGAATTTAAGGCCCAGTTTAGGGCTCCGTATGTATGGGGGTAAAAAAGTCAAGTCTCCAAGCCCTCCTAGATTTATTTATTTTTTAAAATTTATCTATTTATTTATTTTTGGTGCTGGAGATTGAACTCAAGGCCTTGCACTTGCTGGCCAAGTGCTCTACCACTGAGCTAAAGCCCCAGCACCCCATTCCCGCCCCGCCACTAGATCTTAAAGTTTATAAACATTTTAATTTAGTTTTCTTTATGACTTAAAAAGATAGCACAAAGCATTTCTGGGGAACTGAGAAAATACAACACAATACAATGACAAACCAAAACTACCCCAAACATTATACTAAGGAATAGGTGCTTTTAACAACTTATGCTGCCTGCTCGTTTGTTTGTCTGTTAGTCTATTCACACACCTTTAATGTTTGTGATAAGACAGCACCTCATAAATTATTTCAGGGTGATGATTTCTGTATGCCATTTATATTCTTGAAAAGCAGATTTAAAATGGTAATATATTATTATAGAGCCACAAATTGATTTATTTCTTTAATGTTTCACATGCATTTATAATAGAAAAAAAAATAATGAAAGGAAACATTGGAAGTATTCCCATTAGCCAAAATAGTACCTGGGACAAAGTGGGTTTTTAAGAAACATGAATGATGTTGGGCGTTCCATTCCATGATTATGGTATGCCTCTCCATTCATTTGGGTTTTCTTTAAATTCTTCCTGCAGGGTTTTGTTATTTTTAGCATGCAGATTTTTTTTGTCTTGGTAAGTATATCTCAAAATATTTAATTTTCTTTGTAATAATTGTGAGTGACATTGTGTTTTTTGTGTTGGTTTTATAACCTGCAACCTTGCTCAATTCACTTATTTTGAGATTTTTTTTCCTGGCAGATTTCTTAAGATTTTATGTAGACAACTGTGTCATCTACAGATAGTTTTATTTTTTTCCTTTCTAGTCTGTGTGTCTTCTGTAGTACCTTTCAGCCTAAATCTGTTTTCCACACTTTCTTTTTGTTACATCAATTATTTTTTAATAGATCAGTACAATTCTTGCAGAGCCCACTAAGGCTGGGTTTGTTTATCATTTCTTTTTGGTGTCATTTAGCTTGTTCCTCTAGTTCCCTATTTCTTGGTAGATAAGCCTGAAGGTTTGAGTACATTAAGGTAAATATTTTTTGCAGTAGTAGTTCTTAGTTGGTGCTGTGTACCTCGTGTCACGCGATGTTGAGAGACTTGAAACACCAGATTGTGTCACCACTAGCAAAGCTAATCTGATCACTTGGCCAAGGTCTGGACTCTCGGGTAGCTCCTTTGTAAAGGTGCATTATTATTTTAGGTAGTAATTTGGCATATTCCTTTGGAACCATCAGGTCAGCCTAGACATCCACAATCCTTTCTACAATAGTTCAGCACACACTGATGATTTTTGTCTGAGTCAACTATTTTATTATGTTTTGGTGACTTTTAATTCTTGCATTCCTCCTTCACTTTGGAGATAGCATTCTTTTGTAATAGTTTTCTTATCAGAGAGAATTATGTTATTTTTTTCTGTAATGTCGGAGCGAATGCCTAGTTTTTTCTTTTTATTATGAATTTTCAGAAGTATGATATAATCACCATTTCTGTCTCTTCTGTCTTTCCTCCCTTTCTTCCTCTGTCTCCCTGTCTTGCTTTCATTACAGATGTTATAGAAGAGCTTAGTTTTTCAGTCAGTTATAGCTGTTATTCTTTCTTGTTCTAAAATCTCCCAAATATGGCCAGTGTCCCTTTAACACATATCATTACTCTTTGACCATTTGCTTGCTTTCTGATAGAAGATGTCCTAGGTTCTCCTTTTATTTTATTTGTTTTTCCTGGTCCATATCTCAAGTCAGTTACTTATCGAGGGCCCTTGGTTCCTTTTGGTGAGCAATGATATGCTAATTGACTTTTGCCTTTTCTCTTTGATTTGGATGTTACAGTCCCCAAGAAGTGACCTCCTGTGCACTGTGCAATGTTTCCAGGAGGTTATTTTTTTCCCTCATCAGTAAAATAGCAAACCTTATGATTAATGCCAAGCCCAGAGTTCCTGATCTTTGTTTGAGTGTGAGCCCTGGACCGTGGGTCTTGTAGAAACTCAGATATATTCAGGAAACCTTGGCTTTGACAGATCAGGGCTGCTGGAAACCTACTTGCTTGGACAACTGCACAGTATGATAGGAATAAAAGAACAATCAGGTAGTTGAGACTAATTGTGGCCCTTGATATAAATATAGTGGGGAAAAGAATGACCTCTTAAGCCCCACAGGTACTTAACCTGAATGAGAGGGTAAAGATGTGTAAGCTTCGTGTGGACTGACCGCTAGAAATTGGAGACAAGAGGATGTTGTATTCATCTGACATTAGACTGTCTTTTGTTTTATTTACCAAGAACTTTCTTTTAGTCAGTAAAGATTTAAGAAGGGCCAAATACGTGCAGTAGATGCATATACACGTAAGTATAGGCTATACCTAAGATTTTGAAAACAAAAACATATTGTTTATGTTAGTTGTCACAAACACCAAGGGAAACACAGACAGGTCACCTTAGGCAGCCACAGGGGTTGATAGGAAGTTTTGGGGGCACAGAAGGGAAATATCTGTTTCAGAGTGTGTGTGTAGAAAATATGAGTGTCGGTGTGTATCTTAGTTACTTTTCTCATTGCTCAGACAAGATACTTGACACCCAAAGTTAAAGGGTTATTTAACTAGGGGGAAAGGTTTATTTGGTTCACAGTTTGTAGAGGTTTCAGTCCATAATTGGCTGCCTCCAAGACAAGGTGGCCTGGCAGAGGGACATTGCAGAGGAGAAACATTTCATGGTAGGCAGAAGGCAGCAAAGCAAGCAAGGGCTGAACAAGCCTCTTTCTGTCCCTTATATCTTATCCAATGCTACCCCTGACGGTGGGTAGCACTCCCACACTTAATCCTAGTATCACATCCTTGATCCCAGCAGAACTGGGCCAAACCAGGCGGGGGACTAACTTAGTAATCACACACTCTAGATCCAGCCACCTCTGAAAACGTCCCGCCTATGACCATATGAGGCTTTGAGGGAACGTCTAGACACAAACCATGTGAGAACACATATGTGTGTGTCTGAAAAGATCCCTAAGGAAACTGAGGTCTTAGCATTTTACAGAGTTGGCATGAGGCAGAGAATCCTTGGTTTACTCTGAGCTTTCAGAATGCATGTTGGGAGACAGGGCCACATTCCTGGACTGGACTTTCCATGTCCTCAAAGAGTCACATGAGGGTCCTCTTCTTGCTCATGGTTTTCTTCCTCTGTGCCAGAGAGTGGATCCCAATATTTCATTCTTATTTGTGTGCGGGGAAGGCAGATAGCATCAGTCAGCATCACCCCACAGACGGCTGCTCACTGAGCTTATGAGTGCTGCCCCTCTACCTGCAGCTGGAGTGACACGGCTGCCCTGAGTCTTTACATCGAGCAGTGGTGAGTTACCCCGTGTTGCTTTGTTCCTCACAACCTGCTCCACGTCAGCCCCACACCCACAGGCTGCTGATAAATTCCGCTGTCAGCCAACATCACTTCTCCTAGTAACTGGTTACTGCTGCGAGCTCTCTGAGACCATCCATCAGGGCATGAGTTGTTTCCAAGCCCTCTTCGTTCTAATGTGCTTGGGCACCACCGCATGCTGTCACACAGAGATTCTCAGAAGGAGGGAGGGAGCCGCCGTGCATCCCAGGGGAGGCTTGTGGAGGTCAAGGTGGCTTGCAGGAGATGAATAAATGACCATCCCATTCTCTACCCAACCTGATGCACACACTGGGACTCTCTGCTAAGCCACTCAATTTCCTCTGTACAGAGGCAGCTCCAACTGGACTAGCACAGTTTTCTTATACTTAAAAAGGAGAATGTTTCCGTTAGATTCAGCCAAGATTTCTCAAATGCTTACTGCATGAAGGACACTCCCAGGTAAGAATGCAAGAATGCACAGTAAGATAAGATGTCTTCCCTAAGGAAACTTCTAATTTGGGAGAAAGCAGGTATATATATGTTTCTAATCAATCAGGTTAATTTTGGCGGTGGGGACTTTCTGTGCTTTTCTGGGCAAGTCCTTGAAGGAGAAGAGATGTGGCAGTAACCATCCGGGTGGGAGTGTGGGATTCCAGTGTTCTCTGGGCTCCTGGGAGGGGGTGAGTCACCAAGGCCTAGACTGGGAAGAACGAGATTTCAGTGGAGGAGCCCCAGGGTCCCAGGGGTGGAACCCGGTGAACACGTAGGATTTTATGACACATAAGAGAAGCATCAGTGTGGGAAAATGTCCCTTGGAAGTGGCTGGTTGTCCCTGGGAAGTAGCAGGTCGGGACACTGACCGAGACTCGGGGTTCCAGGAGAGGCTTTATGGTGGCTCTTTGGAAGCTTTGGGGCACCATCCGTGCCTCAAGATGGCCCAGGGCTTCCCACTTGCTTCATTTCTCCCAAATCCCAGAAAGGGACCGTGTGATCTTACAAGCAAAATAGTGGGGTGACTGCAGTTGAACCACAGGGGAGAACAAGAGCGTGGGAACTAGTTTCTCTTCCTCTGCTGCTGCAGTCACATCTCATACTCTGCTGAAGGGAACGGAGACCAGGGCAACCGCGCATGAGTGCTGAACTCCTTAGTGGCAGGAAAGTGGGCTCTTGGCGCCACACTGTTCTGTCAGGAGAGAAAACATGTCTACTTGTCGTGGGCTGCTGTTACGGATCTGTGTGAAGGTCTTGGAAGTCAGGCTCAGTGTCGTCAAATCTCAATACAATTACTTTAAAGTATCGCCCAGAGTTTTACCACAAATTACATCGTCCTCAGATTTACAGGCTTTGAAGAACTGATGTAACGGATATTGAACATCGGAAAGGAAGCTTTGCTGACACAGGATTCTTTTCCCTTACAGTGCGACAGCAACTTTGTCTTCCTCTGAACCAGAGAAGTGTGAATGATTCATTCGCTCTGTCTTTCATTCCTATCTCTAGGACACTCAGCCGGTCCTGGCGAGGGACACACAGACACACCATCTGCAGCCCGGTGTCCCGGCTTGTCGGGGAGGGAGATTTCAGCTCTCTGACGAGGCCGAGGGGGCACAGAGCCAGGGAGACTAACCCAAGCTGCTGGCGTGTGTTCAGGAGTAAGGCTAGTGGGTGGCACACAGGTGATGATGCCATTTGAAACCCTTTCAAGCTACATCAGCAGACGGAACCGTCTCTTCACTGCTCTTTCCTACAGACCGAGGCAGTTCCGAAAGAGAGACACGAAGCAGTGGACCCATTAGATGTTACTGAATGTTATCCAGTGTGGTGAAACATTCTAGTCCCTGCTTTATTTTATGGTGAACAATATTTTTAAAAATAAAACAACTTTATTAAACTAACAATTTACATACCACACACTTTACAAACTTAAAATGTAACATTTAATAGATTTGAGCACCTCGACAGGGTGTACAACTATAACCACAATCAAACTTAGGTCATTTTTGTTATTCCAAATCAAAACACTCTATCATCTCCCAATCCCTTGCCCCTAAATGTAGGTAAGCACGAGCTACTGTCTGTCTTTGTAGATTTTTCACATTCTGGGAATTTATTTTTTCTAAAATTGACCATGCTCATAGCAACAATAAAGACATTAACATAGCCAAAGAAATGTAAATCCGGCAAAGTTAGCTCTCACACCGTACGAGAGTGAAGCCAGAGACCAACGGTAGAAACATACTTAGACTATGAGTGTTACTATACGTGTATAAGAATATAAGAACAATAGGGGAATATAGATATTAATATAAGTAATAAGATAAACAGTATTTTAAGGAAAGTACTATACACAGGCTAAGTCTGCACTGTAAATGTTTATCTGAGTAAATAAGAAGAAGTGTTTAAAAACATTTTTTAGAGTTTACATGAGGGCAGAGGGACTACATTTACATATTCCTCCTTCGTGGGATGAGCATGTCAGGTTGTAAACATGCAAACTCAGGTCAAACCATTTGAAATGTACAAGGTACAGTTACTAACTGATGCTTTGCTTGCATAATGTCCCCCTCTTTTCTTCCCAAATAAATAAGGAGAACCTAAAAGAAAAGAAAAAAATCCTTAAGCCAACTGCTTCCTTCTTGGAAGCAATGCTGAGTTAACATTGCTTTATTAGTCAAAAACGCATTTCAATCAAACAGAAGTACTTGGCCATTCTTGACCAAGCTACCTACCCACCAGGCTAATTCACAAGTGTACTCACCTGCAAGGCTGGCCCAGCGGTACACCTACCCGCAAGGCTAGTTGATATGAGTCATTCTCTGGAAGAATAGTTTAGAATTAAGAGGTACTGGGCCAACCTGCTAGGAGTTTTAAGTGTATAATTCATTGGGAAACAAGTATTAGGGCATAAAATGGGGAATGAAGTGGCTAAACCATGAATAGCCTGATAGGCCAGTATGTCTCATTAGGATTTCAGAATGAGGTATTAGAGAAAACAGAGATGCTTAGAATTAAAGGGAATAAAAGAGAGAGAACCCTGGAGCTACATTCTTAAGTAGGTGGCCCAAAGGATGGTAATGTGGATCTATGAGCTATTTTTGATTATTTGAAACTCTAAGAGAAATTACACATTTATTCACAGTAATATCACAAAAACTAAAATGTCAAATTTCTTTGCTTGAGGCTGGGATTGTACAAGTTCATTGTTGTAATAAATTTATCTCAATTCATTCAGAGTTCTGATTATTGGCAGCTGAATTTGTTAGATTAATGAAAAGTGAAAGTGAATTATTACCTAATATGTGCATCTTTGTGGACAGAAAATATTTCCAACTGTGGCCTATGGGAGGAAATGATAAGACAACTTTGGTGGCAAAATCGCTGATAATTAATGTCCCGGAGCAGAGGGACCCTATCAGATGGCTCAGTACCGTGAGACCTCGAAGCTTCTCAGTGATTATATAAATGTAGTCCTTGTTCTAGTTACATGGCAAATATATTTTAGACTTTCTGAATAAATACGCACATGATCTAGACAAATACGAGAAAGGTCAGATTAGTGAGCCTAAAGTAAATGGTATTTGCCATCCCTCAACAAAATTAACTTTACAAGGGACATTCTCTTCTAAAGATTCAGAGGCCCGGGCAAGCTGCCGGAGTGGGCGATCTCCTTTGCCAGTGAAAAATGCCTGGGCCGAGAAACAGGTCCTCGGAGCCCTCACTGGCTGTTAACCAATTTAACCTCACTGGGAGAAGTGCCCTCTGTCTTCTTAGCCGAGACGGAATCTAGTATTAGAAAAACTCAGTATCATTTCAGGGAAAGTTTTCAAGGTATATTTATGTATTAATAATTTTTAAACTACAAAAAATATAAAATAAAATGCAAGTCAGGGTATTCATTGCATAATGATGCAAAATCAGTGTAATGATTAAAAATAGGGATGGCTGATGTTCAGTTCTTTGCGAACTTGGTACGGAGAAGATAAGCCAAGTGTTTATCTGTTGCAAACCGCGAAGACCTGAGGGAGGGAGGGGAAGGAGCCGCGACAGGAACCCGGAACCCACGAGTCACTCGCTGCCCTCTTGTTCAGGGCAGCGGCGGGAGGGTGAGGTGGGCTCCCTCGCTGCGGGTGTAGGTGGGTGTAGCTTGGAAAGACAAGTTCCTCCGGACAGCTCCTGCTTCATGCTTTTTGGTTTTCTTAGTGGAAAGACAACGAACAGCCTTCCCCACTATGCTGTTTCTGCCGGCCTGTCTGGCTTTGGGTCTGGGGATGCGGCAGCGCCTCTGGCTCGGCGCTCTGGGGCAGCTCGTTGCCGGCCAAGGTCGCAGGTCACTTACCTGCAGGTTTTGCAGAGGCCGAGCCCCGTTCCCCTGATTATTCCCGCTGCTTTTTCTTCAAAAGGGCCAAGTTCTTAGTTAAGTTCAGAGCGATTTGACTATTGCAGACGGATCCTTAAAAATAGTTTTGGGGCATTTTCCCCACTGAGGACAGTTCCGTTATCCCCAGACAGGAGAAACCTCACGGCTGAGAGAATTCCGACGTCCCCTGACTGCGGTACGGAGATGAGGGAAACTCTGACTTACTGTACCAGAACAGGGCGTGCTGGAAGCAACAGCATTCAATTATGAGAAAACAACAACAACCACAACAACATAGATTAAGCTGTAAGCAAAAGCCATTAGTCAAAAAAAGAGGGTTTTCAGAGGAAAAAAAACATCTAATGAGAACTGTGTGCTAGAAACAGAGAGAGGAGAATATAAAAAACAAACAAACAAACAAAACTTTATATTTTTTTCCTTTAAATGCCCGGGTGAAAGAGAAAAGAAACAAATTTTAGGTTTCATAAAATCTGAACTCTTCATTTCTCCACCCACCAACCCACAAAAACCAGGTGAGACTTAGAAAGAAACCTTAATTAAGCTTGTTCTGAGAAACATCTGAGTCTCTTTATCCCATCGTGCCACTGAGCCTTTGGGGAACACTGTACTGCGGACTGTGTTCCTTTGTTGTCTATGTCTCCCTGACAGGGAGCTCATCCATCCGATCAGAGGCTTTGAGTGAAGGCTCGTGTACCGTGTCCGGGGATTCCCGACCGCTGCGGGGACCCTGCGTACCTGCCCCCGAGCCCAGGACTCCCGGCAGCCGACAGACTTCCCTTTCCATAAGGCCGAAAGTGTTAACCAGTAGTTAAATATTTTTAGCTTTAATTCTTTCATTCTGTATTCAACTCAGTGTTTATTTCTTTGGGGAAAAGATAGCGTGTGGTTATTACAACTGGATCTAAAACAAGAATTTGATTTTACCAGCTCATCTGTATACACCTGGAACGTTTTCAGCATTGTTTCAGGGTCTGAAGGTGTTATCGTTATTAGCATGTGGATAATCTGAGGCAAAATATTAAAGAAACAACCTCCAACATTTTCTGTCTTTCTGCACATGAATAACTTAACAGCTAATTATTCAAAATCTAAGCTTCCCTGGGAGTACAACCTCAGGGTTAAATAATTATTTTGCTACATTTGGATAGAGTAGAGGAAGAATTCAACAAGTTAAATGATAAAGTTAATTTTCCAAGGCAATAAGATAATTTTCGTCATCATGATCTCTTGTGAAAAAAGATGTAGCAAGAGAGAAAATTCAACAAAGAATGAAAATGGTGAATAATGAGCTTGGAAATTATGCTAGGGAAACAAACGGAAATGATGGAGATTGGTTTGCTTCTGGAAGAGATGGAGGATGACTATCATCCAAGGGCGAGTTTTAGTTGGATAAAAGTGAGCAAGATTTTGTCAGTGAAGGTCATATGAAGATGAAAAGGGCTCACAGTGAGACAGGAGAGATTGTGGTGGGATCAAGTTAAGAGCTTCAGGACTGGAGGGATCAGACCCTGGAATGCAATGTTCAAGGAACTTACTGATTTTCTTTCCCTGGTGACCTTAAAGAGGAAAAGAGACAACTATTTGCTCTGAATTATTTGCCTACGTAAGGCAGAGGCACAGATGAATGATTTCTGAGGGTCTCTGGAAGTCTAACAATTTTTATTCTCTGATAGTCCATTTAATGTGGCTTTCCTATGAGCTTTCTCATTGTGGAATGCAAACTAATGTTTTCTATCTCGGTGAGCAGGATTACCAACCCCAAAGTCCTCCCTTTGACAAACCTCGAAGTTCAACTTCCACTTCTGTTCCTCCCTTACACACTGGCGTCTGGTATTTGACTGAGCCACTAAAAATGGCTACAACTTTTAAAATGTTCTGGAAGTGTCCTGTGCTCAGGCCTTGTTTGACATGGCTCCAGTCCTTACAACAAATACCGGAGAGAGCCTTAACTGTTGTGTGTTACAAATATTCACCAATAAAAAGGAAGCGAGCCATTGTTAATCTTCTACAAGATTTAGGATAAATGAAGAAAAGGGGACAAGAGGATTGCATAAGCCAATTATAAAGGAAAAGCACAAGTTGTAACTCTTCTTTCTGGTCCAAATTTTTCTGTCTTTGAACACAACACGAAGTAAAAACTGATTAGAAGCCATTACTTTTCTTAACTTCAAGCCGTGTGCCTTAGGGGAATTTATTTAACCTTTCTAACCTCTATGTCCCTGCTACTCTGGGGCCCAGTTCTTTTGTTGACTGGCCATATAGAAGCCCTGTGGAGATGTGGGATGATAGTTCAGATTTTTCATCTTGTGGGATCTAGCTTGATGTTCAGTTGACACACAGTTTTGGCACAAACCTCCTGTTCATATTCTCCCAAAGAGAGGAGGGAGGCCTCAGGGGCGGATAAGCTCAGATATAATTACTATTGACTCAAGCATTCTACTCTGATTATCAGGAGCAGCCAGGGTGACTGGTTGGCATCACTCCCTGAATGTGGTATGAAACAAAGAAAATTTATGTGAAGAATACAGCTTGGATTGGGTTTTTGGAGAAGGGCTATGTAGAGTGTCTCCTGTTTAGGATATCACTCAGAAAACCTTAGCGCTTGAAGATGACTGGGAGATCATTCAGTCCAGGGATAACAAATGTCTCAAATAGTTGGCTTTTCATGTCTTTGGATTCCAAATCCATGGTCGGAATAGGAAATATTTGAAAACAACATTGCGACTGTGCCAAAAATGTGCAGACTATTTTTGTTGTCATTATTCCCTAAACGATACAGTATAACAACCACTTACATAGTATTTGTATTTTACTAGGCATTATAAGTAATCTAGAGATGACTTAAAATATACAGGATATTATGCCATTTTATATGAAAGACTTAAACATGCACAGAATTTGTTATCTATGAGAGTCCTGGAACCTGTTCCCCAGGGATGCCAACGGCTGACTGTAATTCACAGTCCTTCCTCAATAGCTGAATCTGGTTTCTTGGAAGTCAGTGAGAAGACTCCGAAATGACACCTAGGCTCACTCTCCATGGTCCTGAGGGGACAGGGAATTTCCATGACTCATTTGTTATCTCCAGGGTATTCAAATTTTCATTTTATATGCAAGACTACCGTAATCTAGATAGATCATTGTCTTGGTGAAAACAGAAGATCCAGGGAGACAAAATACTGTAAACGTGGCAATAGTGTAAATGAAGCTCCAAAAACTTCAGCTGCATAAAATGCAGGGCCTCATTATTATAGGGGTAAAGAAAAACAATATTTTTCAGCCAGCTTCCTGGTGCTATATGGAAAGAAAATCATTTAAAAAATCTACTCTCTGTTTAGATATAGAGGTGATTATGATTTTCAAAAGCACACCAAAGATAAGAACCTCGGCCTGACTCTTTCGCCACTTGGACTGGGAGCAATAGCCAGTCGGCATCACTGAGGCGCAGGCCACCACGGGGTTTCTCTGTGCCTTAATGCTCTTCAGTGAAACCTAATCCCAGTGGCAGTGTTACCAGGTTTTAGGGTGCTGGAGTCTCCTTTTAGGGATGGTTTCTAGGTTCTTTCTGTCCTGGGCAAAGAATTGGTCAAGATAAATGCAAATGGTAGGAAAGTTTCATTGAAGGTAGAAAAAGAAACAAATGGCTCTGCAGAGGGAGCTTGGGCCAAGTTCAAATAGGAAAAGAGTACACCCTACAACTGAGGGCAGACCACCATGCAAGAGCAAACACGGTGGCAGAAACTCAGGCGGACTGGTGGGTTTGTGTCACCTGCTCCTCAGGCTGACATCAGGTCTAGGCCATCCATTCAAACACCTGCTCGAGTTCTTAGGAGAAATCCATATTAATGGCTTTGGGAACTGTTGCACTGTGTCCTGGAATTTTGTAATTAACAGGTCCACCCACTTCCCCAGCCAGCTCGACCATGCCCTAGTCTCCTGTCTCAGCAGTAAAGAACAAATGCACAGCCTTGGGGCCTTGGGAGCATAGACCACAGAGTGGCTCTCTGCAGGTGTAAATGTCCAAGAAAACTTGGTGTTATATTTTAAAAGCTACTGAAATTTAAATTAATTCAGTAACATATCCAAATTCATTTTAATATATCTGGTTAATATTAAGTGAGATTAGCTGGCAAACAGTTTTAATCCCAGCACTCAGGAGGCTGAGACAGGAGGATTACCATGACCTCAGGGCTAGCCTGGACTACATAGACTACCCTCAGGGCTAGCTAGACTACCCTGTCTAAAAAAAAAAACAAAACCCAAAAAACCCCCAAAACCCAAAAACAAATTAAATGAGATCAATGGCGAAGGAGTAATAAAAATATTAGCTGATTTTGTTTACCTTGTGTTTTTATATGCACAGTACACATGATTACTTTATTGGAGTTCTCCAGAAAAACAAAAAATAGGACACAGACACACAGACACATTCACATATATATCTGATTATATTTTGTATGTTTTACTGTTGGAGGTTTGGAAGTGGTAATAGGTAATTCGTCCTTATGATTATGTAGGCTGTTCTGGCTTATGTCTAGACGTTCCCCAAAGCTTCATGCACTCATAAATGGGGCTTTCTGGAGGTGGCTGAATTCAGGATGTGCGAATAGGGATCAGGGTGTGATAAATCAGTCCACTGAGTAGCTTAGCATGGTTCTGGCTGAGGATATGGGCAGAGTATGTGGAGAGGCAGATCGGGGCTCAGCAGCTGGGACAGTAGGAAGTCTAGCATTTGGACAGCGATGCTCTTCTGGAGATGGTGCCACCCTCTTGGAAACATCTTGTCTGCATTTTGGTTAAAATTGCTAAGAAAATGTAATGAACTTCTAGAGGACTGGTTTACTACTCTGCCATAAAAAGAATAAACTTGAAACATTTATACGTAAATTATTGCACCTTGAGAACACACACTTAAGTGAAATAAACCAGACACACATGACTACATATCAAATTGTTTCTCTGATATGAGAAACAGCAAGTGTAAATAAGGACAAAAAGGTATAATAGATAGTATGAAAAAGATAATATTCAAATGGGACTAGAACTAGAGAGGGAAGAGGTGGAAAGGAAGGACAGGAAAGAGAAAAGAAAAGAAAAAGAAAAAAATGGAAAAATGAAAATAAAGCTATAGTAAATAAGGAGGGGGCGGGGAGTGGAAGGGATTATGGGAAAGGAGGGGAACCAAGATATATCATGTACAGGTACAAATGAACTGTGATGAATGTGATTTTATGTTTATCTACAATGTACCAATACATGTTCTTGCTTAAACAATAATAAATAAATTTTAAAAAAGATAATATAACACCATGGCTGCTTAACAATATTTCCAAAATATTTACTTTCAGTTTTTCTTAAGACATCTCTTGCTTTTCTGTTTTCACCTGTTTTGTCTTTTAATTATTATTTTGATTTTTCTGGTTGTTAGGTTAAGTACCTTTGAAGTGCCAGTAGTAGAATATGTTGAGGGTTAGGGTTGTAGCTGAGTGGTAGAATGCCTGCTCAGCATGGGATTGACCTTGGTTGGGTTTGATCCCAGTACCAAAAAAAAGAAAAAGAAAGTTAATTGATTTAGGGCTTCTCTCAAAATATTTCAAAATATCTTCTTATTTTCCATTTTTCTTAAGAAACTCAGTGTGGTGGACTTATTATTGTGGTCAACTTGAGCCAGAACGCCCAGCTGGACTGAGTTGATGTGGTTCTGGGGATAGAGGATCCACCTGAGGGTTGTTGCTGACGCAATATAAAGCAGAGTAGGAGCAGAAGCCAGCTGTGGGCTGTTTCCCAGGAGAAGCC
This sequence comes from Hystrix cristata, assembly GCA_004026905.1. Lineage (NCBI taxonomy): Eukaryota > Metazoa > Chordata > Mammalia > Rodentia > Hystricidae > Hystrix > Hystrix cristata. The sequence goes on from PVJO010004688.1 coordinate 54,432, forward strand.
CTGCTGCGGCTGGTTCTCCTGAAGGAGACTCGGCTGTTCTCATCGAGGAAGGAGCTCGGGGCCTTGCTGTCATTGAGGGTGGCTGCTGATGCTTCGGGGGAGCTCTGGTTGTCATCTCTGCTGTGAGCAGCGTATCCTGGTTCAGGTAAAGATTTCTTCAGCCATCATTTGCAGACACAGATGTACATGGGACAGTGCTGTGGGCTCTGAGCCCTTGATTGGATCTTTCGGGTCTCCAGTGCATAGATAGACATTCGGTCCTCTTCCTGAATTTGGCTTACAAGTGAATGTTTTAACTTGTACAAGTCCTGTATTAAATCTGCTGTCTTGCAAACCACTGACTCTAGAAAGGTAACTAATAACTCAACCTATGAAACAAACTTTTCTGGTTTCAGAGAAAATGTACACATTTGATTTATTCATGTGAGGACTGAATTATGATCATAGTAAATACTTTTAAAGTGTCTTGGAATTAAGTTCGTCAGAATTGTTGGACATAAGCCCCCAGACTCAGTTTGTCGGTATGTATAATAAAGGACTCAGACATCAAGAAATCTTGACAAGGCAAGTTTTTCCTTTTGCAAAAGGGCACAGGCACACTCCAGCAATGAGGTACCAGGTGCACGGGCAGGCAGGGGGGAAAGGAGGGTTGCCCCTTTTATCCCCAACGCAGGAGAAGCAGCTGACTTTTTCCCCATTGGTTGGGTTGAAGGTTCACAATCTATTTTGATTGGCTAGTTTAAGTGGCTTGAAGGGAGGATCTGAAGAGTGACTGGGGAGAAGGAAGAGTGCGAGGGGCTGGGTGTGGGGGAGAGCAGCCTGGGGTGGACTGGAGTCCAAGATGGAGGCGCTCCAGTTTATACCCTCTGATAGAAAAGACAGGGCCACAGTTTCTCACAGAATGAAGGGTCCTGTGCTGAACAGTTCTCTTATTCAGTAGTTCTTTTATTCTATTATTATTTTATGATAGGAAAATTTTTGCTTGATAGAGTTGCTTTCAACTTTATTTTGAAAATTCACATTTAATTTGTAATCTTCAGGGATATTACAAACCACATACCTTTCCTTGATGACGGGATTGGACATTTGATGTCGAGTGGACGTTTTGATTTATGGCTTAATTTTTATTGGTCTAGGGGTAAAATTTTTGTATGTTTAGGCCAGAAGTTGGGCAGACTTCTGTGACCTCTTTGTAAGGATGTAGCTAGTCACCTTCTAAGAGAGCAATGAGCCTTGTGAGATGTGCAGCTCTGGGCAAAAATATTTTTCAATTAAGTCAACTTATTTATTTATTTTTTTGCAGAGAATTATGTTAGGAACTAACTAGGTTCTTCCACACTTCGTTCTCATCCTCTGCCTCTAAAATTTCTTTCTTGTCTTTCAAAATTTGAACAGCGACAGACTCACTCATCTTTGCTGAAATAAGTCAAAAAGGGTTTCCTGCATCCAGACCTTTTGGTCTTGAGGTCTGTATTCCTATGGCGGGAGGGGGAGGGGGAGTCCCCCTTTGTTCTTTTTAAAAATAGAGGTGTTCATCCATTCTAGTGTTATGATTTTTCTTTCTCAATTTATGCATTGATAGGCAAGGTTTATCTTCTAATAGAAACATAATAAAGTAGTAACTATGAATAACTGACCAGAGCTAGACATGGTGGTGCACACCTGTAATCCCAGCTCCTTGAGAGGCTGAGGCATGAAGTTCACAAGTGCAAGTCCAGTCTGGGCAAATTAGTGAGGGGCAGGGACGTAGCTCAGGGTAAGTGCCCCTGAGTTCAGTTGCCAGTACTAAAAAACATTAGGACAGGAGTAATATTCAAGAATATTATGTAACTTTGATGTGGTTCCCTTCCCCTGTTGTAACTTGTGTTATCTTTTGCAACAGAATCTTCCCTGCCTGTGGGGCCCTGTCCCTCAGTGTCATGGAGTAAAGTGGTATTTGTTGGTTTATCATCTCCGTGCCTTTGTCACATGGCTGTGATGGTCTCGTAGCACTTTTCAAGGTTCTTTGGGCGCAGTGGATATGGCAGATCCCGAGCAGTTGTAAGTCCCATGGGGCGAATCGGAGCATCAGAGAGCACAGATACTAGAGGAAACCTCATGATGTGTTCTCACTGACACCAGGTTGTACAAATTTCCTACGTTCCTTCTGTCCAGCCACTTGAAAGAAAACGGGACGTGGCCTCAGGGTCACACCCAGGAGCTTCCACAGTGGTGTGTTACCTGACTGAGAATCATGATAGAATTTAAATGTGGCTGTAATCATCCTCGCTGTTTTAAGAGAGTTTTTCTAGTAATCACAGAAGGGCAAGAATTTTCTTTTTGTGACGATATTACGTCAGTGAAAAATGTAATATAGATATATTACATATAAATATAAGTATATATATTTTATTATGGAGAGAGAGAGTCTGCCCAAAATATATACATCAGGAAAAGAAAAACTTGTGTAAATACTAAATTTATTGAGACATCATGAGAGTAATACAAGTTACCTTTGGCCTTTACAATTACATGAGGTGCTCAGGGTGGTGGCCGTCAGCTTCCAGACACTTGTTAGTATGGTGAACTTCTAAAGTGTGTACACATGTTTTTGGTGGACTTTGTATATGTGAGTATGCAAATATATATTTTTATATTTGAAATTTATTGCCATTGCTTATCGCTGATACTGCAGTTGGCCAGCAGAAAGATTCGAGTCATGCAAATTAAAACAACTCTAAGATTCCACCTTACCCCAGAAAGAACGGCAGTCATGAGGAAGTCAAACGTTAACAGATGCTGGTGCAGCTGTGGTGAAAAGGGAACCTTCCTACACCATTGTTGGGAATGCAAACTAGTACAACCATTATGGAAATCAGTAGGGAGAGTTCTCAGAAACCTGAAAGTAGAAATGCCATATGACCCAGCCGTTCCCCTACTATGTATCTTCCCCAAGGAGCCAAAGACATCATACTATAGTGATACTTGCATACACATGTTTATAGCAGCATAATTTGTAATAGCTAAATGCTGGAAGCAGCCTGTATACCCTTCAATAGATAACTGGACAAACAAAATGTGGTATCTCTATATAATGGAATACTATTCAGCTATAAAGAAGGATGAATTAGAGTTATTTATAGGAAAATGGATGGACCTGGAAAATATAATGTTGAGTGAAATAAATCAGACTTGCAAGCTTGAATACTGTATGGTATCCCTCATTTGAGCAAGGCAAAAGACAAAAGAAAATGGTAAATAATAGATACAAAAAGGCAAGGGCCAGATCTAAGCCAATAGGCAAAGTGTCCAAGGGAACAAGAAGAGGGCAAAGGGGGAGGGGAATGGGAATCCAGAGGAAGAATGATATCCTAAGAACAAGAACCTAATAGCCTAAACTCAAAACAGTAACACCTACACTATGTGCTAGAGTAACTTCATGTAGTTATGACTTAATGTTGCATCTATGCGGTTGTTTACATTGCTCGTGGTTATAATCAAAAGGCACAAGCGATTGTCATCTGTGAACTTGTGTAATGGCCTATAACTCTGTGTAATTTTGAGTCAGTTTTAATAAAAATCTGTAAAAAAAGAAAGATTTGAGTCACTACAATGAACAAGTTAAACATATACAATCGATCATCCTAACAATGAGGGGGAATCATGCTACTTACTGTTTGCATATAAAGATGTTACAGGTAATATGTGGTCCATACCGTGTGGGATTATGCATGGGAAGAAAGCATACTTCATACATTTAAAGAAGAAATGTCACGGAAAGGTAATTTCACAGTACACATGTGTTACTAGTGAGTTGCTTTTACATAGAGTCAGAAATAAGTGAATTATATACTTCTGAAAGTTTTAACCTTATTTTTGTGAGAAAATACGGCATGGTATTTAGAAATTATATTAAGGCAAAAGTTGCTAGGATTATAGCTCCTTTCCTGGGGTTCTTGAAAAAGATTTGGGACTTTCCTTTACAAACAGATCTTTGTGAAAACATTATTTTATGTATAGTTATGTTCTTTTTCTTAAAACTGCAATTAATCATGTAGTACTTTGGGATATTACTAATACATGATTGGTATTTCAATGACATGGTGATAGAACTATATATAGCGATAAAGAAGTGAAGAAAACGGGTCCTTCCATTCTGATTCTGATTATTATTTTTCACATCAAGTCTAACATAAGGCTTTGCTAACAGATTTGCCTCACCTGAGATTTTTGTTATCAAGAAAGAAAGTGGTGTACACAGAGGTGAGGTATCGTGGTGGTGACGCCACATGCCATGAGAAAAGATTATTTCGTGTTTTAGCTTGGAGTAGAGAAGGACACTGAGAGATAGACTTTTGTCAAATCTTGACTTCTAATGGATGGCCACGTGTTCTTTATTTGTATCATTTACTAGCTGTCTATTGCATTTAGAAAAAAATCCCCCACTTTTATGACTTACATGGGTCTATTGCTATATATATTCTATTTTTATCCTTTTTTCATGTTAAATGTTTTGGGGAAAGATAGAGATAGTAGCTCATGCTAAGTGTCAGAAAATAGAAACTCAGCTCAAGGGGTTTTTCTTTCTCTGTGTAAAGAAATGCTTGCGATACGGTATCAGAAGATGTTTGCAAGACTCCGTGTGTGTGTATTATATGCTGTTTTGTGGACCTCGACCGTTCATGAGGCTTTCAAAGAGGGCTTGGCTCAAAAAGTTACTTTCCAGGTTCTCATGGCATTTGAAGAAGGACATGTAAGGTGATACCACCCTATTTCTTACAAGGATTACTTGAAAGCTATATGGAAAGGTTTGAGTGTCATTAGTGACAGAGCATTCTCTACACATCAGGAAAGTCGTTAAGAAAGCCTGAGTGATTCATGTGATTATGACAAAATCAAGTGCTAATCCGCAAATGACTTCTTCTTAGTATTAAAATAAATCCTTTTATCCAGAAAAAGTAGAACCCTTAAAAAAAAGTAATTGCTGTGGAAGCCTGACTGTCCCCTGGGCTGTCTCAAGCGTGAGTCAATAACAGTAGCTGCAAGTGTAGTTTATTTTATAGGACTTTAAGTCTGGGGAGGAGAAATCTGGTAATATTATCAGTAAAACATTATTAATGGTGGGATTAAAGTTAAGTTTGTGAACACAGCCAGGATGCTTCCTTTGCATATTTTCTGCTTAATTTGAAAATCCGGAATATAGAAAAATAGCGGATGGATGAAACTATAACAAAATAAACTCTTGTTACATGGGATCTGAGTCGTATCAGGCTGCCCCTAGAAGCAGAGCTATCTGCTCATAATATGGAATTGAGTCAAATATAAAATTGAGATTTTTAAATGTTACATTTTGGGGGGAAATTTCTTCTCTACTTCTTGGAGAAATATTGCTTTTTTTGTTGTGGGAGAAACGTAGAGTCTGCAGGAATTTAAGGGATGAGAAAATAAAGTGAGGTGATGTTGGATTTTGGAATCTGAGTGACCCGGGTTTGGACACCGAGCTTGCCGTTTGATTTTCCAATCTCCTTTGTGGAGAATTGCATTACACAGAATTTACTTCTGTTTTGGTTTAATCCCAAATAGCCATTCTTGTTGAGACGGGCAAGAAGAGCCGGGGGCTGTCATGGTCCTGGTGTCCCTCAGCCGTTCAAGCGTCTTTGAAATTCTGCAGACTTTCCTGTGGTCCTTGTGCTGTTCAATAGGAGCTACATGACTTCAGCTGAGCTACTCTGCCTCGAGTGAAGAAAGCGTGATACCTACCTCTGTGGGCTGCCCTAAGAGCTGAGCATGGGGTATTCAACTCTTTAACGGGCCTGCCTTCACCTGTTAGTCATTTAGTTCTGACTCGTGGCATCCAGCTTCTACCCGAACGTGTTTTGGAACAGGAGGTCGTTGCTCATCTACGAGAACATGTCGTGGAGGTAGCTCAGTTCTTCCTGGTAGATCAGGGATTGGTGCTGGGTGAGCGTCCCCAGCAGTGACCAGCTTCACTGTGCTTAGAGAGGAAGACCTTTCAGCTGATGGAGGACAAAAGCCATGTCCACTCTGTTGCGGACTTGCCAGCCCTGGTTCAGGAACTGCCTGTTTCGGTAAATTATCTGAAGACCTTCCCCTCTGGACACAATCAGGAACGTCAGCTCTGCTCTTTAATCTGATATTTTAAATGGGGCACTACATCCTGAAAGTGGAATGAACAAGAGCAGGCCAGCAGAGATGGTCTTTCGGGGCCACCTTCACCTGTGGAAAATGTTATAGTACTTTACTTCTTGGGACCTCAGTTTTTTCTCATGTGTAAAATGAGGCAAAGTGATACACTGCAGTGTTATCCAATTTGTCAATACTGTGTTTTTTAGGTATTTGAGCTCTTATTTAATTTTTAATTGAGCATCTTTGTGTTCGAGTGAGTGAGCTACGCAGAAAATTAAACTATAAAAAAGCACAGAAAAATCACTCTTCAAGGGGCTTATGGCATCTTAGTGACTGGACGTGGAAAGTGTCTGGTCTTTAGTTATTCTACTTCCTTACACTGCATCGTTTACATCTTTGCCCAAAATTCAGGTTATTATTAACAGCTATATTATGTCCACTGACAGGTTATGCAAGCGACAGTAAAGCATGAAATGTCTTGGGACAGTACGTGTGAGGCTGTTATCCCTGAAGCACTCAGTGCAGGCTTCGTGTCACGCATTTGAGCCTGGGCGTGGTCCCTCCTTCCTCAGGTACCACCAACACCAGATCAAGGTGGAGGTCCTTACCTACCTCTCCTTCTCTGGCACTCTCTTACCTTGGGATCCTCTGGGCCCGCCCTGAACTGCTCATGGCCTCTTCCCCACGCTTGCTTTTGTTTGTACTACTGTTTGGATACTGGCGGGTCCCGATGGCCGCTGGGAAGCTGTATGCCAACAGCAAATGGAACCGGTGGACACGATGAGAACCCCAAAAAACTCCATTACTCTTGATGTTTTCTTTTCAGAAAATGAAAGCCGTTTCACGTTTGCTTTGAGATGAAACTTACTGAGAAGCTTTACCTCCCGCGGGTGTCTGACCCTCCAGCCCGTCTCAGCCGCCTGTGCTTGGAGGTCAAGGACAAAGAGAGTGCAAGGGTTGTGGAGCCACCTTTCCCATGGGGACAGAGGCTGCTGTGCACGTATGGGGACTCCTAGTCAGCCCTTGCCCCGGGTGTTGCCCAGCTGCAGGGACCAGAAACGTGTCTGTCTGGAGAAGGGATCGGCACAGAGGGTTCACGTTCTTGGTGACAAGCATGTTCCGCAGTGTGCCTGGAATACTGTTTTCTCCAGGCTCGTTCCATCTTGAGTTCGTTTTGTTCTAATTTATTCTGAGCTGTACATTTCGGCATCTGTCCGTTCAGATAAGAGGTCATTGTGAGTGAGTGAGTGTGTGTGTGTGTGTGTTTTGTGTTCCTCTTTTCATCATTTGTGTAGCAGATTAAAAGCTACAGATAAATAGGCTATTCAACATGAAGGAGGCTAATCATAGATAACACGGGGAGACCTTAAAAGGTTTAATTCTGCCTTTTGTTTGAAAGGCAGAGAACTTGGAAGACTGTGTATCTCTCAGCATGCACGTGAGGATCACAGTTCCCAATAGGAATAGTTCTTCCTCTGCAGGCAGCTCTGTCAGCCTCATGGGCTTGCTGTTTATTGGGACGGGCTCTTAAAAGCACCCCTTTCTCTTCTGGCAGTGCCTGTTTGAAGCCGTCGTCCTCCAAATGGCATCTTCTAACGAGCAGTTAAACTTGCCTGTGTACCGGCAGCTGTCTCGCTAATCTGCGATTGAGAAACTGGGTCTTATATGGGTCCCGTAAGGTCCTTCTGCAGATAAATCCTTCCACCCTGGAGGCATGCCGCCGGCAGGCACTGATGTGTGCCGTCGTTCCAGATAAGTCTCTAACGCCGCTTGCTGGCTTTGCACCTGATTTAATGCTCAGCTTTACCAGTATTACCATTTTGTGGTTTGTGGTGTGCTAATGATGAGCTTTGTGGGAACAAAATTGAAACTGGGTTAAAATGTAGAGTTCTTAAAATCTGTGGTGAAACCTAGTCATGAGTTGAAATAAATATCCAAAGAATTCAACTGAGAAACTTTAAGGAAAGTGGCTTGATATTTGTAATATTTGATTCGCAATCACAGGTTAGGTTTGTTGAATAAACTGCCTTGGTCATTCATCAGTGCCACACTTCACTTAGCACAAATGCTTAGGCCAAATACTGCCAACGGGCTCAGAGTGCTGTTTGGCACTTAAGTCTTGCGACAGGCACTAAACCTCTAAACCTAGCTAGAGGTGCAGTTAAATGTCATCTGGTGGATACTCTGGTTGTGACAAAATGTCTGGTTGATGGTGGGAAGCTTAGGTGGGGAAGAGCGGTTGGACCAGGTAGGCAGGGTCCATAAGCAGGGAAACCGGACTCCTCAGGGGAGGCAGGAATGACCATGTCTGAAGTGGAGCCGGGGCAGGGACTGCTCACTTCTTGTTAGTCTGAAGGACGTGAGCAGTCCCGGGTTCTCAGGCGTGTGATGGTCACGAGAAAGTCAGAGGCTCTCATATCGACTTTGTCCCCGTCTTAGTTACTTTTCTAGTTGCTGAGATGAAACGTCCAACACCCAAAGTTAGGGGAGGAAATGTTTATTTCATCTCAGAGTTTGTAGAGTTTTCAGTGCATAGTCGACTGGCTTCAAGGCAGGGTGGCCTGGCAGGGGAGAAACTGTCCGTGGCAGGGCAGGCAGGAGGCAGCAAGCAGCAGGAGCAGCCTCCCTTTCCGTTCTGTCTTATCCGGGCCACCCATACCTTGGGTGGGCTTCCAAGTATCCACACCAGAACTCTGACAACCCAATTAGTGGACTAATCCAGTACCACACAACTTTCATCCCGGTATCACAGCCTCAGCCCACAGCTACACACCCAACCCTGTGACCGCATGAGGCGTCGGGCGACATTTAGACAGAAGCCGTAACAGTCCCTAAGAAACAAGTGAGAGGGATGCTGTGATATTAGGAAGACTCTATAGTTGGAATGTGAAGGGGGAAGACTTTGACGGCAGTGACCGCTAAACGTGTTCTTCAGCTTCCCGATACCCTGGTACTTCTGCAGAGGAAGGAAGCTCTTCGGGGCCGTGCTGTCTGTTCAGGGTCTTACTCTTGCCTCTTCCTGCTCCCTTCTGTAGACGTCTGCATCCCGTCTCCTTTCTGCAGCACCTTTTTCCTTGTAAACAACTTTGCAGTCCCCACCTTGATACACGAAAGTCCTCTGTCCTTAGTCTCTTTGGACTGCTATGACAGAATACCTTCGATTTAGTGGGCTTTAAGCAACAGAAACGTGTCTTCTCACACAAGCCTAAGGACAGATGCTGGCAGATTTGGTGTCTAATTTGGCTGGTTTCTCACAGACAGAGTTTTCCTCCCACGGCATACTCACACGGTGGAAGGGGTCAATGAGCCCCGCTGGGTCTCTTTAAAAAGGGTACTAAATCTAATTCGGAAGGCTTTTCCATGGCTAAAGCACAACCGGCAACACACGCAATTTGAAAGGAGGAAAAATTTAATTTTGCTTACCATTTGGGGAGAGTCAATACATGGCTGGCTGGCCCCAAGGCAGAAACTGGTGGCAGAAGGGCGTGGCAGAGCAAAGCTACTTAGATTATGAGTTGGAGAGACAGAACGGGGCGACTGGCGGAGAGGAAAGGCCAGAGACTGTACACAGTAACCAAAGCCGTGCTTCCGCGACCCACCCAGACGCACCTGGGAGCCTGCTTCAGTGATGTGCTAGGCATTTCTTAATCTAATGGCGTTGACAAAGCTGGCCTCATGATCAAATCACCTCCTATCCGCTCCTCCTCTTAGCTCTGTCACATCAGGGATGAGATTGCAATATACACATGGGGGAGGGGCATTTAGTCCCTAGTGCTGTCAGGTGAAGTTATCCTTCCCAATTTCTTTGCTTTTGCTATTTAGCATCAGACTTGTCCAAAGTCTGGTTTCTATTCATGGTTTCCTTTTCAGTACTAATTCTTGGAGTCCAGTTTCCTGTGCCCCTGCTGCCCTGGAACTCTCCTCTCCGGTCGCCAGTGCCCCGTTTTCACCAAATCCAAACAATCTTTCCTTATCCCTGGTGATCTGCCCTCCTTGCTGCTTTGGTGAGATGCTGTAGCTAGGCGTCTTCCTCGCTCTCATTCCCTTCTCACACGCCCCTCCCTCGCAGCGCCAGGGATTGTGGGTGATGTCCTTGTCTTGCTTCTCTGGTCCTATCATCTTTTCTCTTCCCAGCACAGTAATGGGTTATTCTAAGACGCGACCTTGCTCTCTCTCTCTCTCGGAGAGCCCTCTTGCCCGTATGCCGTCGGTCCTACTTCTCAGTCTCGATCTCTGGTCTTTATTCTCATCCTAGTTCTCATACCTTGCTTCTACAAAACACACTTTATATAAATGTCCTCCCTGCTACCCAAACTTAGTATATTAAAACCGAACCACTCTTTCCTGCCTTTAAAGGGAGGGTAAAGGGAGAGAAGGAAGAGCGGTTTCAGTTCTAATATACTAGAGTGGTTCTCTTTACTAAAATGGTATACTAGAGTACTAGAGTGGTTCTTCTCTGGTATTTGTACCATGTCCAAGGCACCAATGTTCCCCCTGGCCCAGAGCTGTAAGCTTGGAGTCGTCTTTCTTTTACTTGCTCCCTACATCTGAGTCACCATATTCTTTCACATCTTTCATACATATTTTATGTTTTTTGCTTTATTTTTCCCCTTCCCTGAAATAGAGTTTAGTGATTGTCAGTAATGTAGTAGTTTTCTACATCTAATCTGAGTCACCATATTCTTTCACATCTTTCATACATATTTTATGTTCTTTGCTTTATTTTTCGCCTTCCCTGAAATAGAGTTTAGTGATTGTCAGTAATATAGTAGTTTCCTAATTAATCTGTTTCCACTGGACTACCAGTGGTAATAGCTCTCAAAGACACGTAGATCCTTGTTCCTGGAACCTCTGAATGTTCCCTTACACAGTGACAGGGCCTGGGCAGATGCGATGAGCTCCTGCGAAAGATGCTTATGAGAGGGAGGCCGAGATCCCCACATGCAGAAGAGGAAGCAGTGCTGTGGGGAGGCCTGCTCAGGTCAGGGGGAGAGAGAGGCTTGCAGATTCTGCCCTGTGGCTGCTGGAGACAGGAACGCAACTCTAGAAGCTGGAAAATGGAAGGAAGTAACTTCCCCCTGCTGCCTGTAGGGGGAGCACAGCCTCGCAGTCACCGTGACTTCAGTCCCGTGGTAGGGAGATGAGAATCCTTTCTCTAGAATCGCAAGGCAGTACGTTTGTGTTGCTTAAAGTTACTCTGGTTGTCCCAGTAAAATAATGCACCATGTCTGGCCGGATGAACGTTCCTAGCACGGCTTTCTTAACATCCCGCTCAGGATTAAGTGCAACGGTTCGATGACGCCGATTTAACATTCTCGGACACCTCCCAAGTGCTGAGTTCTGACCTAGTTCTATAATTGCAGACGGCAGGAAGACAGTTTCTGCCTCTCCTGGATTATAATTTTTTTTTTTTTTTGTGGTGCCGGGGATCGAACTCAGGGCCTTGTGCTTGCAAGGCAAGCACTCTAATCACTGAGCTAAATCCCCAGCCCATGGATTATAATCTTTTGGAGAAGACATACCAACCAGCAAATGCTTGAATGAGAATCCAGGACAGGATTCTGGATTCGTGCTGCGAGCATGCACGGAACCCCGCTGGGGACACAGACGAAGGGCGATGCATGTTGTATCCTAGAATGCAAACCCCAAGGGCAGACTGCGGCTGATGACGAATGATTGTGCTGCCGAGAAATGGGAAGAAAAGAATCCTTGCTGCTCTTTAGAAGGAAGCAGATCGGAGATATGACTTTGCCCTTTAGAAAGAGGAATTAGATTTTAATCAGGAAAGTGCTTGCCATCTAGATTGAGAACTTCTGTCAAGCTTTTGACCTGTAGGGAGAAGATAAGACTCCTCCTGTTGCTAATGAACTTTTTAATTTACTTTCTTGTTACACACATTAAGATGCTTTATAAGATTCCCTAGTTCCAAATGCTTGAGAAACACTGTTTGAATAAATTACTTAAGTCATAAAACAATGGTTATTGTGAAAATTAATGATGGTTCAAAAATTGCACCCGTTGATGTAAACAGTAATTTTACTAAGTGCTTCTTAAAGGAGCATTGTATTCAGTGATCATAAAAATCTCAGTTTGTGGTTTCCTTAATACCAGCGTCAATCTATTCTTTATTTTCCCACTCCAGGATATACTTGAGTATAAAATGATTCTATACATACATTTTTTTCTGGAACCCATACGTAGTCTAATGCTCTTGATTATATATGCTGCTGCTACCATAAGGACTCAGATCACGGGAGTTCTGTGTGCCATACAGGGTTTAACACTGAGCCTTCTGGTGCAAGTCCATGGAGGAGAATTTGAAAAAAATTTTAAAGTGTAGCAAAATACACATAACAAAATTTATCATGTTGATAATCTAGTATATAATTCAGTAGTGTGAGATACATTTACATTTTTGTGCAACCAGCTTCCAAGACTCTTTTCATTTTGTAAAACAAAAACTCATTAAGCAGTAACTTCTCACTCCTCTATTCCCAAGCCCCGGGAACCATGGTTCCACTTTTTCTCTCTGTGAGTTGTACTATTCCCAGTACTCCAAATGAGTACAATCAGACATTATTTGCCTTTTGTGTCCGACTTATTTCACTGAGTATAGTGTCACCAAAGTTCACCTGTGTTGTAGCCTGTGTCACAAATTCTTCCCCTCTTCAGGCTGAATGGTCTTCCCCTTTAAGGTCTGTACTGTGTTTTGGTTATCTGTTCATTCATCTATAGACGCTGGTGCTGCTTCCCCATTTTGGCCTCAGTGAAGGTTCTGTGTACGATGCTTGGGCTTGCAAGTATATCTTCAAGGCCTAGCTTTCAGCTCTTTTGGTTATATTCCCAGAAATGGAATTGTGGATCTCATGCTGATTCTATTTTTAATTTTTTGAGGAACTGCCATGTTGTTTTCCATCGTGGTCACACCATCTTACAAACTTACTGTGTGTAAGGATCTCTTTTCTCCACACGCTTCTCAACACATTTTTCTTTTGCTAGCAGCTGTCCTAATGGGTATGATGTGATATCTCATGCAGTTTGATTTACATTTCTCTCGTGATTCATGTTAGACATCTCATGTGCTTATTGGTTATCTGTGTATCTTCTTCGGAGAAGTATCAAAAAGAATTTAAAGAAAGAGATGATAGAGTCAAATTTAGGTTTTGGGAATTGAATCACTTTACGGTGATAGTTAAATGGAAGGTGGATTACAGAGGGACATGGCCACATACGGGGCAATCAGATGGGCTACCACGATTCTGTATTAAAACTTCACTACTGTCAGAAAAACTCTTTTGTTGGCATTTATTGTCATCCACTCACTAGTCTAATTTTTTCCCCAAATGTCACTGTTGCTATGTGTATTCGTGAATTCTGTGTCCCATTTTGCACATTTTTTATTTTTTGGTGGCAGTAATACACTTATCTCTCTTTTTTTCTGCCTAAGACATATCTGGGTTTCTCTCCTCCACATATAACCCATCCCAATCTGGTGCTTTTTGTTGGTCCCTCTATCTCTCTCTGTCATTGGGGTTTGTGGAATCTATTTAGCACTTATTATGTACTACCCTATAGCACTATGAGTTATCTGTGTATATGACATTACAAAATCTTTGAGAGCATAGATGTTTTCTTGTATCTCTGTATATCTATGTTAATAGATGCAGAGCTTATTATTTCATGTGTGCAAAGTAATAAATAGATCAGCTAGTGTTTGTTGCTGCTTATAAAAATGAATTTGGGAATAGTTTGAATTAGGTCCCATTTATACAACTGAAATTATCTTCATAATTTGGCTTTTATGCATATAAAGTCATGGTTCATTTATTCAGTATCAAAATACAATTACTTTGTATCAAAATATTCAGATTTGGGAGGCAATAGAGTGTCAAACAATACTTTAAGAGGGAACACACTATTTTTGTATTCTTCAGGTAGCTGTTACAACACCAAGCACTCCATACATGTTCTTTAATTCCAGCAGTAATCTTTTGCCATGAGATTAAGATCCTTTTGTGGGTCCTTTTGCAGGAAAGGTCATGGTGATTATCAAGAGGAAAACCTGAAGTCCGCTAGCCTGAACCAAACACAGAGTGATCAGGTGCTGAGTCAGCCCACGTGAGTGAGGACGGGGAGGTAGAGAACGTGTCTAGAAATGTTTCTGAGGGCAAGGGAATGAATTCTGTGTCTCATTGGGAGGAGACAGGAATCTCAAGTGTCTGGTTTGAGTCACTCAGTGGAATTTGGGGCCATTTAACAGAGTAGGACAGAAAGAAGAGCAGGTTTTTGGGGCCACAAAACTGAGGTGCCGTGGTAAAGTTGAGTGAAGATACCCAGAGGAACAGAAGTCTAGAATTTGGGATAGAAGTCTGGCCGCAGAGGCAGCCTTAGAGTCATTCAACAGAAGTGTTCATCCATTCAACAAATATCATTGTCAACACAGAGCAAGAGTGGAGGAGAAGGGGCAGAGCAGCCAGGATTATGACAGTGCACAAACGAAGGAAGAGTTCTTTTTACGCTCATTAAGTGTCACAGTGGTAGTGATACAATCGGCCCCCCTTGAATCAGCCCCTCATGGTGAGGTGGGAGCAGATAAAATGGCCTGGAGAGAATCGTGAGGGAAGGAAAGATGACCCCACGCAGAGTTCTGGAAGACGCCAGCTTCTGTGAGGTAATTTTCGGACAATGAGGGCCCCCAAATGTAGGAAAGGAAGTGGTGGGTGGTCAGAGTAGAGTCAGGGACACCTGGGGAGGGAAAGTTCAGGAAGGCTGCGGTGGTCTAAGGCATTCATTGTGACTAAGACAAGAGAAACACAATGTTGGGGAGGGGGGACAGTGACCCTCCTGAGGACATTTCAGTGGAGAGAGGCATCCTAGGAGAGGACAGGGTTGAGGTTCCTCAAAAAGCTTTGCTCGCAATGACAGAAGTACGGGCAGTTCAGGGCAAGAAAGCACTATAGAGGGTCACTTACACAGTTTTTTTCCCAATTCTAAAAGAAACACATGTTCATTGTAGTGAATAAAATGTGGATAAAAATGAAGGAGATATAAACTTAGGTCCCTTGGCTTTATTAGCCTTTGGCTAAGAAATCTTTGTGTCACTCACAAACCTTAGACAGTACAGACTCCAGATACCATCTTAACTCTGTCTTATTTCTCCTGCGTCAGGTCCCAACTACCTTGCCGATTGTGTGCAGGGCTTCATGGAAAGCTACCCTTGGACTGATTCTGAGAACACTGGGATCTATACTAAGAGCACCATCCAGAAATTTCTGGGCTCTTGTAGCTACAGGGCCTGTCCCAGCTCTGAGCCACATGTGAGCAGTCCACGGGGGCGCCAGGCGGCTCAATGTTGCCCTAAATTGCTTCCAGCCCGCCTCTACTGTCCCCTTAAGCCAGAGTGCAACTTAAGCAGAGTAGCTAATAATTATCCCCTGCATTATTCCCCTTTCCCCTGAGTTTCTACCCTTTTCTCTCAAAAATCAGTCTTCTTTTTCCAAAATGCTAAGCTTTCCTTTCTCTTTCTTTTATTTTATTTTATTTTTTGTCATTTTCATATTGTCGGACTCAAACTGCCCAAATTTCTGTGTGTGAGCAGCCTTCTTTTTATCCATTACTGGAAAGTCTCATACATCCTTCTTTTTTTCTTCCCAAAGAATTTGGCTGTCCTCAGAGATGAATTAAATGTGAATTCAAATTCAGATTTCCACTTCCTGTTAAACAGAAAGTACTTGAAGCTGAAATTACATTTTTTTCCCTCTGACTTCTATTTTATTATATCTTAGGACAGATTTTTATTCATAACTAGAGTACAAAATACTGTATGAAATGCTGGACTGCTCTCCAGCAATTTCTGTGAAGTAGAGAAAAAAATAGAAAAAAAAATATGTTGACCTTTAATCTTACCCAAATTTCTTACAGATTCTCTAAAACCTAGCACATTTTTAATGTTAAATAAATACATGTTGGCTGAATATATAAATATGTACAGTTCATACTATAAGTGCAGATTTTTAGAGCAAAAATTTTTTCTGATAAAATGAATGGACTTTTTCTAGATGTTAACTGTATCTCAGGTTTTTCTTTTATCGTTTAAATCTAAATATAATATAAATGTAAAGGTAGCATAAACTATCTAATCATGCAGTGAATTTCCTATATATGAATATTTCCCTGTGTTTCTACTAATTTCCTTTGAATACATTTCCAGAAGTGGAATTCTCGAACTAGAGGCTTTAGAACAGTGTTTAATATGTAGTACACAGTCT
The DNA here is from genome assembly GCA_004026905.1 of Hystrix cristata. NCBI lineage: Eukaryota > Metazoa > Chordata > Mammalia > Rodentia > Hystricidae > Hystrix > Hystrix cristata. The sequence continues at coordinate 70,826 of PVJO010004688.1, forward strand.
GTAGTATTCGTTGAATTATTTGAATAAAAGATCTGTATTTATTTCTGACTTGTCTTTTGCGAAGACTATACATCTGAGTGCTTCCACCCAGCATGGCTCCCCTCAGGGACTAAATTTTACTGCATCGCTTTTGTATTTAGTATTACCTTTTAGCGTCCTAATTTTATAGGTGATAATAGTGGACTCCCGTCTGCTTGCTTGAACAAAACCCCTTGTGAATGGTCTACGCCTGCGTGAAGATTTCCACTTCTCTTCACAGGCTGGTGGGCGGGGACAGCAGAGCCTCATTCGAGCTCCTGGTCTCTGGAGTTGTGGGTTGAATTGCGCGTGCACAAAGGACAAGCTGGAGACCTGCCGCGCCCTGCACAGGGCAGCCGGATGCCGGTCGGGGGCCGAGAGGGGCTGGGCTGGGCCTGGGCGGGAGTCCTGCCCCGCAGCCTGACCGCGGCCCCGTCCCAAGGGCCGCCAGGTGCTGCAGGGCGGCGGCCCGGTAGCCGCCTTCCCGTCCGTCCGCCTGCTTACTGCTCTGGAGCTCTATTCAGAAAGGAAGTCACTTGTAAAACATGTGCTGCAAACGTCTCCGCCGTTTGTTTCTCCGGGACATTTGGTTTGTGTTTTAGGACACAGAAATCTGTTCCCATGTAGCCACCCCAGCCACGTGTATGTGTGTCCTGGAAACCTGACCCTGGCTGAACTCTGAGCTCTCTGCAAGCCTGTCGTGAAGCCACCTTCCGTGGGGCGGAACAGCCTGCGCCTCGTGTTGCCCGTGATAAATTGCTCTTCTGGAGAAATGTCTAGATCAACAGTTCTGCAGCAATCTTGGTGATGATGTGACAGGTCTGCAGCAATCTCGATGATGACGTGACAGGCCTGCAGCAATCTCGATGATGACGTGACAGGCCTGCAGCAATCTCGATGATGATGTGACAGGTCTGCAGAAATATTGATGATGACGTGACAGGCCTGCAGCAATCTCGATGATGATGTAACAGGTCTGCAGCAACCTTGATGATGATGTGACAGGCCTGCAGCAATATCAATGATGATGTGACAGGCCTGCAGCAATCTCGATGATGATGTGACGCTGTTCACACTCAGAAGTGTCCATGTTTGGACAGTAAGTTATACGGTCAACCAGATCACAAGTATCCAAAGGCAACAATTTCATAGGCCTGAAGTTTGTTTTAAGTTGCTAAGTAATCACTGAGTGCAGTTATGATCTTAATGAGGCCTGAACTTTTGATGCTTTGAAATGTGCTTTAGGTTTTCTACTTGGCATACTTTGTATGTGAATGACTTTTTAAAAAACCATGAACTCATACTACCTCTTTGCTACAGTTATAAAACAGTTAGAAGTAGGACACAGTCTTTGAAGAGCCCAATTTCCAGTCAGAGGGCAAGTGTGGCTTGGTGTGGTCCTTCTTGGATTTCTAGCTCTTCCTGGGGTGGGGCGCACGGGACTGGATCTTACAAGGCAGCAAGCACTCTGAGAAAAAGGCTGTTACCCTGTATCAGGGATGACTTAACTTCAGTGCAGTTTTTGTTATTCTGGCCAGTGTTTCTTTTCAACTTCAGTGAGACAATTCGTTCTTAAAACTATACATGCAGGGAGAACATTTTTACCTATTGAAGGAGTCAGATTTTCCTGTCCTCCCACATCAGATTTCCTACATGGGCTACTGCTACATCGGATCACAATATGAGTTGGAAAATTAGGTCTATAATGACCAAACAATCACGACTAAAACTGCTTGGCATTTTGTGAACGGGCATGTTTCTGATTATGAAAGTGATACAATATAGAGAAGTATAAAAAAGGAAAATGATTCAGAGTTTACAACATTAATAAATACTACTTTTGCATATTTCCCAGCAGCTTATCTTTCTACACAAAAATACACTTTAAAAACAATTTTGGGATTGTATTTTATTAACATGTTTGCATATAGCCTTTTTTGGCTTAGGACCATTTGTTGAACAATCATGTTGATACATTCTTCGAGTACTTAATTTATTTTTTTTATTCTATTTTTTTTTGAGTACTTAATTTATTAATGGCTGCACCCTGCTGCACCTTCTGGCTATGTCACAGTTTATTTCACAGTTTCTTATCATTGGATATTTAGATTTTCCTTCCCTTTTCACTATTGAAATTGTGATGTGCATTTCGTACACGAAACATCCATTGCGTATTTGATTATTTTGATTGCGCTAGTTTTCCATCAGTGAAAACACTGGCCCGCGGAGTGTGCATTTTGAGTGCTCCCCACAGATACTCCCAAAATCATTGTGGAAAATCAGTACAAGCAGACTCGGGACAGAGGCCAAGAGTTTTCCTGGTTTCATTTTCATCACTGTGTCTGAGTAATTTTATTTGAAATATTATCAATGTGGTAGGTAAAACAATAACTTCATTTTGGTTTGAATATACACTTTTGACTACTAGTAAAGTTGAGATTTTCAAATTATTTCTTCTGTGGATTATCCTATTCAGGTTTTTTTTTTTAAGAATATTATGAATAGTAGTGTTTATTTGTAAGTGTTTTTCCTATAAAGAATATTCACTTTATTTTTCATTTTTGTTGGTTATATTATGTGCCTTTAATTTTGTTAATGAGTCTCGAGATGATGCTTTAAAAAACTTGTATTCAAATAGAGTGTAACAAAGATATCAGTTCTCCCTGCATTGAGCTAACGGTTTAACATAGTTCCTACGAAAAGCTCAGGAGCTTCTTGTTGAACTGCATCAGCTCATTCTAAAATACACTGTAAGCAGCAGGCTCTAGAATGGCCAAAACAATTGTGAAAGGAAAAAAAGCAGGAGAACCAGCCTTCTCCATGTAAAGGGCTGCTAGCGAGCTACTGTGGTCAGCACTGTGCTGTGCTGGTGGAGGAATAAAACACAGACCAAAGAAGCCAAGTAGAGCAGCCAAAATAGACCCCAGGAACATACTCAGTTAATTTTGGATAAGGACGCAGAAACAATTCGAAGAGAGGGGAAAACATTCTAACAAATGGTCCTGGAGCAATTGGACATCCATTGAACAGCAACAAAAAGACTACATTAGATTCCATATCTCACACAAAAAACTACTTAAAAGTCGATTACAGGCATAAGTATAGAGCCCCAGAACTATAAACTTCGAGAAGCAAGCATGAGGGGAAGTCTTTGACTGGCAGAGAGCTCTTAGATCTGACGCCAAAAAGAATCATCCATAAAAGGAAAAAATGCTAAGTGGGACCTCATCAAAATTTAAAATGGATGAAATGATTGCTACAGAGGAGAAGAAAATATTGGCAAATCACAGAGCAGATGAAGGACTCATATCTAAAATACATAATGGAAAGGACTCAAAATTGTGCAGTACAAAGACCAAACAAACCAATTAGAAGTGGGGCAAAGGTCCCAAACAGACCTATCACCAAAGGGGAAATACAGACGGCGAATGAGCAACAGAAAGAAGTTCAACACCCTGTGCCATCAGGTGAAAGCAAAGTCTACAAGGAATTCCCACTACACACCTATCAGAATGGCTAAAATAAAAGCTGGCAAAGATGTAGGAAGATTGGATCATTCATACATTGCTGATAGCAATTGAAACTGTAACAGCCTTTCTGAAAAAAGAGTTTATCAGTTTCTTAACCCCAGAATGCAACTATTACAGGATTAACTGCACCTTAGGAATTTATCCTAATGAAAACAATCTTACCTTAATTCAGAAACTGGTATGTAAATGTTCACAGAAGCTTTTTTTTTTTTTTTAAATAATGAAAAGTGGGGAAACTATTCAATGTCCTAATGGCCTAACAAATTACTAAACCCAGTCTGGGTTTTCGCCCCGGTCTATCGGTGATTTCTTCTGCTGTGCAAAAGCCTTTTAATAGCATCTGGTCCCAAGCACTGATTCTTTGTATTGTTTCCTGTGCAGTCTGGGTTCTGTTCATAATTTTTTTCCTACCCCTATGTCTTCGAGGGTTCTTCCTATTCTATTCTCTAGCACATTTAGTGTTTCTATTTTAATGTTTAGATCTTTGACCCACTTCGATTTTAGGTTAGTACATGGTGAGAGACATGTATCTAGTTTCAGTTTTCAGCACGTGGCAAGCCAATTTTTCCAGCACCATTTGTTAAAGAGGCTATCTTTCTTCCAGTGGGGGTGTTTGGCTCCTTTGTCGAAGATGAGGTATTTGAGTGTGTTTGGAGTTGTTTCTGCATCTTCTAATCTGTTTCACTGATCCTGGAGTCTGTCTTTTTGCCAGTACCATGCCATGCTGGAAATCCACAGACTGGGGAAAAAATTTTGCTAGCTGTCCCTCAGAAAAAGGTCTAACATCTAGAATATAAAAAGAACTAAAAAAAAAAGAAAGAAACAAACCTCCCAAATTTAAAGACCCAATCCAAAAATGGGCATCTGAAATGAATAAACACTTCTCAGATGAAGAAATAAAAATGGCAAATAAATTCATGAAAAAGTGTTCAACTTCACTAGTCATTCAAGAAATGCAAATCAAAACAATGTTAAGATTCCATCTCACTGAAGAAAGAACAGCGATTATCAAAAAATCAACTAATAATAAATGCTGGCGGGGCTGTGGGGAAAAAGAAACCCTCCTCCACTGCTGGTGGGAATGTAGATTGGTCCAGCCACTGTGGAAATCAGTACAGAGATTCCTCAAAAAACTATGACTAGAGGTTCCATTTGATCCAGCTATTCCTCTACTGGGCATCTTCCCAGAAGAATTAAGATCATCATACCACAGTGATATATGCACAACCATGTTTATAGCAACACAATTTGTAATAGCTAAGTCTTGGAAACAAGCTAAATGCCCAACGACCAATAAATGGCTAAAGAAAATGTAGTTTTTCTACACAATGGAGTACTACTCTGCCATAAAAAAGGATAAACTAGAGACGTTTGAAGGTAAATGGATGTACCTTGAGAACATTCTCTTAGGTGAAATAAATCAGACATTCATGAGTACACATTGAATTGTTTCTCTGATATGAGAAACCATAAGTGTAAATAAGGACAAAGAGGTGTAATAAATATTATATAAAAGATAATATTCAAAAGAGAGGAGAACTAGAAAGGGAGAAGGGGGAAAAGAAGGAAGGGAAAAAGGAAAGAAAGAGAAAAGGGAAAAAGTGGAAAAATATAAATAAACCTGCTGTAAATAGGGAAGGGGGAGCAGAAGGGAGGGGTAGGGAGGAGGGGGGAAATCAAGATACATCATGTGCAGGTCCAAAATAACTATGATGAATGTGATCATTATGTATACAATGTACCAATACATGTTCTTGGTTAAAAAATAAATAAATAAATCCAGCCACAAAAAGGAAATATTGATACACATGATCACCTGCAGGAACATAGGGGTGACTATGTGGAGTGCAGAAAGGGCAATATCAAAAGGGTACTTATTGCAAGATTCCATTTATAAAGCATTCATGACTTACAACCCTATGTATGGAGAAAGGATTAGTGGCCACCAGTGTAAGGCATGGCAGGAAGATGTGGACGTGACTGTATAAAGGGGAACAGAATGCTGAAAGTTCTAGATTGCAGAGTGGGTTATATGATTCTACAGAAACACAGCAGAGTTTGAAGTAGCTCTGTGCTTTGGACTCGTATCAGTTTTCTGGTTTTGACAATGTACTATGTTTGTGCGAAGTGGTACAGGATTGGGGGAGATTGTGTTAAGGGGTGTATAATCCCCCATTACGTTCCTTTATAGCCCCTCATCAATCTTTAACTGTTTCAGAATAAAAGTTGAAATTAATTGCTTATTCACATTAAAAATACTTGTGTGATATAGAAAATAAACATAGGAAGATACATACACAATAATGGTAATTTTTAGTTTGGGGAGCTGTGAGAGACTGGCATAGTGAAGGGAAAAGATTGCCTCTATAAAGCTGTGCTAATTTTAAAATGTAATGTGAGTATGTGCCATTTTTTCAACTTAAAACATAAAGAATAATTTAAAACTATATATCAAAATATATATTAATTTCTTAGTTAACTGTCCCACATGGTCTTAATACTTAGCACTCTCCTTTTAAATATTTATCCTTATTATTTGCAGTTCTTTTTTTAAAAATCTTTTAACTATTTAATGCAGTTGTAATTTCCTTCCGTGTATGACACAAGGTTTTATCGAATTTAAAAGCATGCATGACAGCTAATTGATGTGCCAGCATCTTTTGGCCCTCCTTTTTGATTCTATATCTTTTATATATTAAGTTCTGATATCTACGAGGATTCGTTTTTGGCTAAATTGTTCAGTTTCTGTACTAAGTGGCTTTAACTATTGTAGATGTATAATTTTCCCATATGGTATGAAACATCTTTTGTTACATCTTATTGTCAGAATTTTCTTCTTGGGTAGTATCATCTTTTTATCTTGTAGGTTAACAGACTCATATTTTTACCAAGTGGATTTTTACTGGAATTGGATTAAAATGATACATTATCTGTGGAGGATTTACTTCTTTCTTATCTATGAATTTGGAATATCTGTACAATTTTTTGAGATTAGTTTTCTGCTTTTCAGTTTAGTAATTTTCTTTGTAAGTGTACCACGATTTATTATGTAAGATCATTCCTCAGTATTTACTTTTTGGGCCTATGATAATCAATGATACCACATACTTTCTAATTCTATTTTATATTCCTATCAATGGCACAGGAGAATTCTAGTCACTCTGCATTCTCCCCAACATTTTGTCTTGCCGACCACTGAATTCTAGCCCAAGTCATATGTCCTAGTGTAGCATTCTAGTTTCAGTTCACTCTTACTTGAGGAATGATTCTGAACCTTTCTGAGCTTTTCACGTCACGATTAATAGATTTGCACACTTATCAACCATCCTGGCGCTCCTTGGATGACCCTTTTTGGTTATAAACAATCTAGTGTAACCAACTTCTGAGCCACCCAGATGTTGCCATAGTATGTCATATTAAAAATAATCTACGACAAACTGTTCAGCACATATGTATTATTATAATGTAAAATATGCAGTATAGGTTTTTATTTGAAATTAGCTATTGTTCTCCATTACTTATTTTTCTATCATGTAAGCATTATTTAAACAAACAATGATAAGATTAACAGGGGAAAATAGTAATTAGTAACTACCAGAACTAATTATACAAGTAACACACACAAAAATATATTTTTTCCATTTGTATTTTTTATTAGTACATGTTTACAGTTAATAATGATTACATTCCTTATGGGGAATTGGTACTTGTACACAACAGATTTTAATTCCTTTTCATCCCTCCCCTTTCTTCCCTCCATCTCTTGATCCCTTTCCCTTTTGCAAAAGATCTATCTCACTCTTTCCTATTATTTATCTTTTATTTTGCTCTTTGTTTATATTTTAGGTTTCTCATGTGAGAGAAACCCAGCTATATTCAAGCTCATGTGTATTATTTATTTCACTTAACATCAAGATTTCAATGTGCATCTATTTTCCTACCAATTATTCAAGCTTATTTTTCTTTATGACAGAGTAGTACTCTATTGTGTATAAATACCACATTTTCTTTATCCATTCATCTGTTGATGGATATATTGGCTGCTTCTGAGATTTAGCTATTCTGAATTGTTCTACTACAAATATGGGTGAGAAAATATACTTTATAAAGTTTTATTCTCTCCACTGACGTGGATTTTAACTCCTTTTCGTATAGTTTTAACTTTGTAAGTTTATATTATTGTGTATTCTTAAATAAGCAAAGGTCCTATAAAAAGTTCAACACAAATATAATGGGACCAAATAATCAGATGTTATCTACATTTTATAAAATTAGCAGTGCGATGTTTTGAATACAGTAAGAGATTTTATATTTTTCTGTTTCCTTCCCATAGTATTTCCCTGAACTGCTTGCAACCTTTAGGATATTCTTCTTTTATACAGTGGTAAAACTGAATAAAGTGAAGTAGAAAATGTACTTTGCATCTCCGCTTTTTCAAGTGTGTGTTACACTGATTCCTGTGGGCAGTGCGACGTAACGACATCAAGATAAATATTCCTGCAACACAAGGGTTCGAATGTGGAACTCTTAGACTTTTACTCCCTCGTTAGAGCAGGTGTTTAGATCGGTTGAAATTAGCTTTCACCTCTCCGCAAATGCCCATCCATATTTTGTCTGAGTAATATAATAAATCATGCTCTACTATAATAACTCAATTTTATTCTGGGCCAATTTTTCCTTTATTTTTGAACCTACGCTATACATTTTAGAATGAAAATTTTGTGATCTGGTACTGAAATTGTATTTATTTTTTATTAGTACCTGTTTGTAGTATATAATGATCACATTCCTTGTGGGGAGTTGGTACATGTATATAACACATCTTCATTCTTTTTAAGAATCTTTTTATCCTTTTTGGTCTTCTTCCTCTCCCTTCCCTCTGCAATTATATTTTTGATAATTTCTTGGTATATTTTGAGTTTTTTTTAGATATTTTCATGCTTTGTTATAAACTCTTAAGGTCAATATATGTCAGGTTTTAAGTAACATGCTTATAGATTAAATCTTTGATTTTTTTTTTAGTAACAATCTTTTAAACTTCAAATCTATGTTTACTAATATTAATATTGACCTTACTAACTTTATTCATGCTAGAATATAGATTTTTTGCTAATCATTCTAATTTATTGATTCTATGTAATGTTATCTTAAATGTATTTACTATAATCCCTCTGCTGTTAAAATTCATTTTAAAGTCCAATTACAAAGAATTTCCTAATAACATAATTTTCATTAATGTTTAGAATTATTTTCTACTCATTTTTACTAAATTAAAAGCTCTTTCTTATATATGTGTTTTAAATGTTCCTAATGGATGCTTTTACTTTTTCAAACCCTCAACGTATTTCTTTTTACAAAGTGTAAAAGAATTAAGAATTGATTTTGACTTTATTTCTATAAGTTAAACAATTGATACTCCTTTTTAATTCCTAGTAAATAATATTACTTATTATTTATTACTTTAACAGTCATTTTGCATGTTCACTCATTGCCACGCTGTGATTAAATTTGGTACTTAAGCCCGCATGCTCAGTGCTCCTTCTTTTACAAACTACAGTTTCGCCCTTTCAGAAGGGTCCCTGTGCCCTCAGGTCTGCGATGACATACACCTTCGGGAACAACTCCTTTTTTTTCCAAACGAATGTGAAGAAGCTGACCTTGACTCATAGTTATTTTCATTTAAACCTTATTTTTCTAAGACATCTGGTTTCGGCTTAGAGAAATCTGAGTTCAGTCTGAAACATACAATTTTTTTTTTCCTTCCCATGGAATATGATCATGATCTTTCTTGGCTGGATGCTTGCAGAGTTACTGTCTCCAGCTCTATGATGTCCACCGGGGTCAGGTGGCGTTTGTGTTTCTTCCCTGTGTTCGCCTGTGGAGGGGAGGAGACCTTTTCAATTTGCAGCCTGGGCTCATCTTCAAACTGAGGGCATTTTCCTGTATAAATTGTGGGTTTGGCTTAATTTGGGTGCGATTTGTTTCTCTTTTCTTCTGAAGCTATATACATTTTCACACTCATGTAAAATACTGAAGTTTATAGTAATTTTATAAGTCTTCTAATTTTTGGTTTTAATATATTGCTGTGAATTCTTGAAATTTATTTCAAGCTTGTCATTCACATTACTGGTTTTCTTTTCGGTAATGTACTGTCTCTGTTTCCTTTGCAGATTCTCAACCTAAGATTATATAGATTTTTAATTAGTTAGTTTATTTTTTTATTAGTATGTGTTTGCCATACATAATGATCACATTCGCCATGGGGAATTTGTACCTGCATGTATCTTAATTCTCTCCCCTTCCTCCCTCCTTCTCCTTCCTATTGACAAAAGCTCTGTCTCAACCTAAAAAGTGACCTTACAGACTTAACTTATCTGAGTTAGCTCCTTTCAGCTTTCTTTTTCACAATTTGTTTTTATCTTTTCTTTTATATCTTATTATAAAGTTGATAGTAAAAGTTATTTTTCTGAAATAAGTATTTTGCCTCATTAAGTACTTTTCCAAATTTGACATTCCTTCTAGCTTACAAAAATTTAAAAGAGAAAAAATTAATTTGAGCTTATAAGGAATAGGTTTCTGGAATATGTTAATCCTTCCCATGGACTGTATTGGTTCTTGACTATGTTCTTTCCCAAGTGTTGACTTGAAATGGACCTAAATTTTTAAGGCCGAGCAAGAATTTACCGGGTTCACATTGACTGGGCTCACTGGGCTCTCTGAGGTCACTGTCCAACTCTCTGACTGTGCCGACAAGTCAAATACTACAGCTCAGGCTACTCTTCTTCCTGCATGCGGCCCTAGCCCTCTTCTCTCCTCTTCGCTCCATAAAGGGCTGTTTATTTTCTCTTTGTTTCCTTCCTTCTTTTCTTGTTGTGTCAGTAGACTGGAGGCTGCGATATATCAACACTCGTGCCCTGTGTCAGCACGTTATGTTCTATGCTATATAGTCAAAGGGACTGAGGAGAGACAAGCTAAAGGAATGTGCCTCTTCCTGGGCCAACACAGATCTCAGGAGGGAAGCCCAGTTACAGTCTCTTATTCCATTGCACACCTAAGACTTGGAATAGATTTTTAAATGAACATCACCAAAGTTACAATTAATAGAAATCACTCAAAGTTTCAGATATGATCTGCATGATTTATGCTGGATTTTTTCTCTGCATCTGTAAAGGTATATAAATTGGAGGTGGGTGAGAATAAATCAGTCTACTACTTGGTTACAAGGTAGAAATGGGTGTTTTCAAAGGGCCAGTAGACGTACACAATGATATAATAAGGTCTGCAGGTTTTACAATATTCACAGTTAGGTAGTGTTTCATTCAGCCTTCCTGATCAGTGGTGGACAGGAAAAAGGAAGAGATTCTTTATTGTGATTACTAGGAAATTGGCTGTACCATTTAGACTGTGGTGGTCCATATCATTCACACAGTTTTCCATCATGTGAGTGGCAGAAAAACTGACTTGCATTTGGGGTGAGAGAAAGTCTGAAGAAGAGTACGATAAAGGCAAGATGGAAATGGAGACCAGAGGGAGGTGCAGTGGTGGTGGAGAACTGGAAGTCTGAGGTTGCTTGCTGGCATTGCTCTCATCAGCTGGGATCACAACCGATGGGATCCAGAAGAAAGCTCTCTATGGCCTACGTACTAGGGTTGCAGATCATTCATTCAGTGAATATTCATTGAACGCCCTTTACATCCCATCACTGTTCCCAGGGCTGAGAACTTGACAGTGAATGAAGAGGGTAAAATCCTTCCCCAGCAAAGGCAGCATTTGGCGGTGGTGGAGGAAGGGCAGGGGTACGGAGTAGGGGCTCTTCTTGGGGGTAAGAAGGTAACCACAGCGATGGTGCAGCTGTGGTTCAGATACTGTCTCACGCCTTATTATTTGAGTGCCAAGCCAAACACTGGATTTCTCAGAAACATGGTTAATCGGATTTATACCCATAACCTCTCTCAAGATTAAAATACTAATTTATTTACACAAATACGATAAAGCTTAAAATAGTTATGTAAAGAAACCCATACACCTGGCACAGGCTAGTATTTGTTTTACTACACATTTTGTTTATAAAGTTTGTCTAAGCCAGCCCTAGCTCTGTAGCTGTGTTTGGATTTTATGGTCCTCGTATTTCCATGCTTGTTTGAGGTGGATTTGTGGCCAAGTTCCTAGCATTCCCTTCCAGGTGTTGAAGCACCTAGACTCCTCCTTTAACTGAGTCTTCTGATGCTGTCCAGTGCTGCTGCCCTCTATTCAGTATGCTTGCTTCTTGCTTATCTGGATCACAGAAAGATTACTTTATGCTCCGGTTAGCTCCTCCGAGGCTAGAAAGGGAGGAAACCACCAGTCTGCACAGGGTCAGACCCTGGCCCCAGTCTTAGTTGTGTTTTTCTAATTACAGAGACACCTCTCTCTTTCCACCAGGTATTTGTTCTTTACTGATTAATTACAACTCTATTTAAAAGCAATTTCCTTGCAAACTCCTCTTGCTGACTTCTTAATTACATTTCCCCAAGCCTGCCCATTGTCAGAGAATGTACTCGATATTAAAGAGATTATACTTCTTTTCCTATGGATATTTTAATTCTTTAAAACTGATCTTAATCAACTTAAAAGCAAAGACAAGAGTTCAGGGCACAGGCAGCAAATTCCAAGCTGGTGAGGGAGACTGAAAAGAAGCTGTAAAACAGAGTAGGGGAAAATATACAATAGATGTTTCTATTTCCATAACAACATTACGATCAAGTTTACTTGTATAATTCTTGAAAGGGGATTAGGTAAATTGGAAGGCTTTTTAGGTGAGTGTTCATGTTATGGGATGGTTAGGTAGGAACACGGAAGGGTGGAAAAAGGGAAAGATAAATATCTACTGACTTGCCCTTGCGTGGAGTCCTGTGATTTCTGGCGAGAATGTAAGAGCAGGCCGCCTTCCCCCACAACACTGCAGCCATTTGTAATCAGCTGGTAGGATGTGTAGCCTTGAAGATAAATTACTTTAAGTAGGAGTTTTCAGTTTAATGGCTGTTAAACTAAGGAATATTTGGGGATGTCTGGATTGCTTTTTTTACAAGCAAACCTACCCTTGGGGGATTAATGAGATGTGGCCACATTCTTCAAGGCAGAAGTTAGTTATAATACTTGTGAGGTGTAAAGGTTTGCAGACCCCAAACTCGGGTGATTTCCCCATGTTAGCTTGTACCTCATGCTAGTCCCCCAAAACCAAATCAAATCCCAGAGTGGAGATAGGGATTCAGGGCCTCACAGACATCTGCTTAATACGCATGGTAGCTCCTCTTTGGGGTTCTTTGTTAATCATTAGTTATGTTTCAGGTTGGATTTATATTTTGTGTGAGTTTGAGTGATGCTCTGGCCTTCTGTGCTCAGGTACCCACTCAGCTCAGCACTCATCCTTTGGTGGGCTATTTTCTTTTTTTCCTCTATTACGAAATGGCTACGAAAACCTTCAGAAAATTCAAGTGGAGAGATCCAATCTAGTTCTTCTGACTTCCTAATGTCATTTTGTCCTCTAGATTTTTGAAGTATGAACTGTTTTCTAAATAAAAATTTACCGGAAGTGTAATGTATCATCCTAAGTTACTGTAGAACCCTAAGTGCCAGGATTTTAAAAGATAATCATAAATTCTTTGATCTTCTTTCCTTCAAGACAAGTAGAATTCCCTTCCCTCTGAGTATGGGCCAGACTTAGTGCCTCACTTCCAGCGAAAGGAACGCGGTGAAACTGATGCTGATTTCCAAAGTAGGTCACAAAAACGATGTGGTTCCCCACTCGTAGCTCCCTTCCCTTCACTTCTCACTGTAGAGGGAGCCAGTTTCCATGCTGCCAGAACTCTCTGGCAGCCCGGAGGAGCGCCTGGCAGGCAGGGGAGCTGAGGCCTCCTGCCGAAAGCCGGCACCGAGGTGCTCCGCCACGTGTCGGTGACCGCAGCCTGCCGGGTCTGACCGCCGCTGAGTGGTTGCTGTCAGCCGGAACCTGAGTTTCCGGCTCTCGGAAGCTGGGAAAGAGAATAGCAGTGTTTCCCTACACTGTCACTTTGGCCCTTGTCCTTAACTGGTTCGGGAGGCACAATGAGTACCAAAAAGGAGGCGTACTAAACAAATTATTTTGGCTAGAAAGTGCATTGAGTCGTGCCGCACAGAATTCTAGCTTCCATATTGAGTACCAAACAAATGATGAGTACTGGGACAATATTTTCATGTCCAAATGCATTTGGCACCAGATTTGATGAGCTCCAAAGCAGTTGAGTGCCAAGGTATGACTGGGCTCGGTTTTGGGGTGATGTATCATACAATAATAGATAACGAATACAGATTTTGATAAAGGGGTGTTACCAGAAGAAAAAAAAGACAAAAAAAAAAAAAAAAGAAAAAGAAAGTAAAAGTGGGCTGGAGCCGGTCCCAGTGGGGCACACAGATAATGAGGGTCTGTGGAGGGCCGCACGGGGGAAGCCCGAGGTGCTCCTTTGAGACTGAGATCTGAGGCCCACAAGGAGGATTCTGGTGAAGGCTCATCAGAAAGTGAGGAGAATTGCTTTCGGAAACCAGAGGAGAGGGAATTCTTGCCAAGTAGTGGTAGGAGCCTTAGCGACATTGTTGCCCGTGGTGATCTGGGAGATGACCAAAACACACAGCAATTAGTTATCTAGTTAGGAGATTTCCGGGCAGAGTACGGAAGGGGCTTCCTAGTTTCTTCTGGCTGCTTAGAGTAAAATGTAAGAGGAAAGAGACAAGTTGAAAAAAAAGCACAATACCTAAAACAGTAAAACCTGAAGGGCCTGAAAATTACTAGTCTCTTCACATAGTAAACAGTACCAAAAAAGAAGAAATTTGCTTTGGGAGAAAGATCAAATCCAGGGTATTGTCAGGAATGTGCGGTGTAATGGAGAAGCTGAAGATATGAATGTGAAAGAATTTTTGTGAAGAGGTCAATCAGAAAGCCATTTGGTGAGAGAAAGTGCCTTGTAAGGAATTTAGGGGTGTGCAGCCTTCTAAAGGGTCCTGAGCCAGAAACTTTTGGCCAAGCCACTCCTGAATTTCTAACCTGCAAAACCCACGGGAGACAAAAGTAATACTGTCATTTAAGCCATTAGGCGCTGTTTTAATTTGCTGTGGAGTCCTGAGTAAGGAGTGCCCTGCAGCACTGATGTACTGTAAAATCAGGGGGGAGATGCCCGGCCTCAAAGCGCATCAACAACAGAAGAGACCCTCTTCCTAATCTATGCGCGGAATGAAAAGAGAAGTCATACGATAGGAGGACAGTGGAGTCCCAGAGAAGAACCAGACATAGTCACACTGTCAGGGACAAGCTGAAGCAGACTGGGCCCACTGAGGTATCTCCCGTGGGATCTTGGGAAGGGTGGGGCGGATGCAGCACACAGCGAGAGAGGCTGGCAGCAAGCACGCGAGTGGGAGGACAGAGCCTTAGAAGTGTGCTGTCTTCGTAGAGGAGAACATTCCGCTTGCCAGCCTGGAGAAGCAACAGACAAAGTTGCTGAAAGTCAAGATTAAAAAAAAAAAACCTTTTCCCTGAGTGATGCTGAGGGCTGAAGCAGAGCCTTATACGGGCAATGAAAGTGCTCTACCACCGAGCTACATCTCCAGCCCTTTTAAAATTAAATTTTATTTATTTATTTATTTATTTATTTATTTATTTATTTATTTATTTACTGGTGCCAGGTCTCAAACTCAGGGCCTTGTGCTTGTGAGGTGAACATTCTAACCACTGAGCTAAATCCCCAACCCTAAATTTTATTTTTTGAGATAGGATCTCTCTAAATTACTCAGGCTGGCTTGAACTTGATCGCCCACTGAATATTGTCCCTGTTTGGTAAGGAGGATTCTTTGAAAACAAATTTAATCAAGTGCATGTAAAAAACACAGAGGTCAGTTCCTCCCAGAGACAAACTTAGGGAAAACCTCATTCCTGCGTGGTCTGCCTGTACACCGACAGATCCACTGACCGATCGCTCCGTGCATCTGTTTCAGTGTTTAGAGTAAGACAGCATGAGAATATTTGTTATTTGAGCTGAAAAGTGGCAGGAGCTTAAATTATAGATGAATAAAAGAATAAAATAAAGGAGCCATGGTAGGAAGCAAAAAGACAGACGTCTGGAGGTGAGAAAAAACAGGGGACGGATGAGGCAAAAGGGTTGAAAATGATCAAGACACACACACAGGTACTGATTCCCTCAGTAGGAACATAGCTACTATGTATCGTAAAAAAATGACAGTCCTTTTTTTCACGAAAAGTGAGCTGTATTTGGCTGATTCTGTTGACAGTGAGGCAGAGCAGGACTAGCAAGAGGTAAGTGAGGTGCTTGGGGCATAGGTTGGGGGCTGTCACTCTGGTGTGATGCCTTCTCAGACTTGACATTCTAAGCACCTGATTTATCTCACCCCAATCTCAGATGGGCCTTTGCAATAATGTTACGTGCTAGATATATTCTATAAGCTGAATGGCCTAAATGAGTATAACTATGGAACAGAAGAAACTATATTTAAAATAAATAAGAAAATAAGCAATACAATGAAAGATACAACAAATAAAAGAAATTTTATCAATATCTTATTGGCAAGGGTTTTTTTTGTATAAATGTTTCCAATTTTCAACTGAGTTTGATTTGAATTGCATTAAACAAAGTGCTGCAATATGAGAGAGAAATAATTTGCAGTCTTTCAAAAACTTTAATAAAAACTCTTGACTTCTCAGAAGTTTAAAAAGTGAATGACCAAACTGAATGAGCAGCAAAGTCTTTTCCACGTCAGATGTGTCCTAATTTTTAACAAAATTGAAATCAAAATTAATAGCTTATGAAATTGATGTATGGCCACTATAGAAGCTATTACAGAATTATTATGTTTTTGGCACATAAATTTTAAGAAATAGCATTATGTTAAAGAGTTTCTTTTATTATTGTCAACTTTGTTTATATAGATAAGTGTTTTTTGATTATATCTACCTAAAGTTATAACTCATTGGTAACCTAGCAGAAAACTTCAGTAGCTAGAGGATTTGGTCACAGCAAATAAAATAACTTTGTTTTACTCATTTACATTTATTTTTATTTTAATATATTTACTATTTTTGATACAGAAACATGGCCAGGTAAAGCAAAAATCTTTCAAACATAAAAAAAAAATATGTTACATAAGATGATAAGGCAAAAGAGGAATTGAAATTTGGGTTCATAAAGAAAAATAAATTATGAAAAATTGCACCTCTTAAAAGATATTTTCCATTGCATTTCAAAAAAATACATAATCGTTGTATCTTCTAGCTACAGCTTAAAAGGCTATGTAACAGATAATACACAGTTAAAAGTGATTGTAGCTTATTTAGATACAAGGTAAAATATTTTGGTAAAATTTATATTGACATATACATAGAATAATGTGGAAAAATATTTCCACAGCTCAGTAAATTTTAACTAAATTAACATCCTCCTATGTACTCAAAACCAGAGCCCCAAGAGACTTCCTCATACCACCGTATGGTCATTTACCTCTCTGCAAAGAAATACTGACTTTACTCACTTCTCTCACCAGCCATTAGCTTTGGATGGTCACCAGAAAGAACGATTTGGGGGGGTGGAAATGCGGGGGGGAGTGAGTCTTGAATGAGTATTGAACTTAGGGTCTTTTCACTGAGCTACATCCCCAGCCCTTTAAGTATATGCATATTTAAATTTTGAGCCAGACTCTCACGAAGTCATTAAGTTGCCAAGACTGTCCTTGAACTTGTGATCCTCCTGTCTCAGCCTCCTAAAGTGCTAGAATTAGAGGTGTATGCCAGCACACCCAACTAGATCAATGTTTTTAAGACCCTGGAAACCGTCATCATGGTTTTAACTTATGATGAAAAACATAGACATTGACTTAAAAGTATCTGAAGTTCCAATTTTGTAAAATAATTAGAAGTTATCTGGACCAGTGAAATATGTTAAGAAAAAGAAATAAAGTGGGAGCGTTTAAAAAAAGGAAGGAAGAAACAGACAGAAAGAAGGTATTGTAATACGATTGCTTAATGTCTTCCAAACATCTTGAAAACATTAAAATTAATGAGATATTTCATCACAGTTGATGGATATAAGGTCAACAAAAATAGCATTTTATACCAAGGAACAAATAATTAAAAATACACTAATAATAACATTAATGATAAAAGATCTTATTTACAATAAAAACACAAAGGATAATATTTTGGGAATCGATCTAAGAAATCGATCTAAGAAAGAATAAAATTATATATGAAAGCAAAGACACTCTAAAGAAAATAAAACATATATTTCAAAACCAAGAGTAAAATATAACAATTATTCTCAAGTTAATTTATGATTAATCTATAATCAATTTATAAATTAACATGTTTCATAGTAAAATCTGTTGTAATATTTTTGATCTACATTGGGCTTTACTTAACAACATTTTTGAAGCATAAAAAGGCAAGATTTGCAAAACAATTTCGAAGGAGATTGTTTTGATCATTTTCCTTATTTATAATAAGATATGTTACAAAACAGAGTGGCATTCGTCAAAGAAATAAGAGAATCTGGAGACAGACCCATAAAAATAACTGTACGGATGTTACAAACTATTGAAAAAGAACTCTGTGCAGTGAATTGCTTTAGACTAATAGTTACTTATACCAAAAGATACATTTAGGTCACTTATAATTCATATAAAATAGATTTGATGATGATTAATCATCTAAATATGAAAAGCAAGACTTGAAAGTTTAGATGAAAATATGGGAGAAAATACTTATCACCCTGAAGAGTAAGGAGGAAATTCTTTTGAAACATTCCAAAGAACTACAAACCGTGAACACAAGTCAATAAACTTCACATTAAAATTGAAAACTTTTATAATCATAAAACACATTTTGATGAAAGTTTGAAAACCTGTGCAGACTAGAAGATAACACTTGCAAGCAAGGACAAAGATATTAATAGGAAATCTATAGAAGAGAAAGATGAAAGATGAATAAGTGTATGAAAATATTTTACACCATTATTAATCATGAAATAAAAATTATAACCATGAATATATTTTATCTACTATTTGCCTGTATCTCTATAATCTAACATGAGATTTATTTTATTTATTATTTTTTAAATTTTATTTTAATGGTACATTTTAGATATAGTGATAACATTCATCATAGGGGATTTGTACCTGTACATTATGAAATATATTTTCATGCTCAAATGAGCTGCAGAAAAAAAAAAGTGAAAATTCCCACCTACAGTGAAGATATGTGAAAATATAAACTTTTGCACATTCTTGGTGGATGGGTAGCTTGTTTGTACCAATTCATATAGTAATTCGAAAATATTTCAGTTACTATACATATATATATTACATATTTGTGACATTTGAGCATGTTCACGTACAGTGGTTATGAAATTAAGGGACCTAATTACCAGATTCAGTAAAATCGTACACCTAAGGAGGAAGGCTGTAAAATGGTTTCCAAAAATACAGAATAATGCTCCAAGATGCCAGTAATGTTTTGATTTTTGTAAAAAGATTTTGAAGTAGAAAACACAAATGTTGACATTTATTATTCTGGATAGCAGTTATGTGGGTTGATTGTACATTTCAGAAATATTTTATTTAATGATAATGCTTATATTAGTCTTTATTAAAGAACAAGGTGTGTTTACCTCTCATTTATAAGTAAAAAATGGAAACTATGGCAATTTTCTCAATTTCACCATAAAACTTAATTTCTGGTAATTTTTGGTCTGTCTACTATCAGTTAAATCACATATATGCATAATTTCAAATGGCAGCAATTGCTAATTAAACTGATCCAGAAACATGAAAGATGAGAGGAAAATTTTATTTTATTATAGTGAATTGTGAGATGTTTATAACCCCTACTCTTATTTCTTACCATAAACATTAAAATTAGATAAAGAAACTAAAAGCTCTCAGTAAGCGTGACATCATAAGTTACAGGACATTTTAGAGGCGTGATACAGTTGCTAATGTAGCACACTTACTTGCATAGTTTTCATCTAGGCATAAATAAACGCATGTGATGGTCTTTAAGGAGCAGTGTGCATCGCAACGAGCTTGCATCTAGTTTGCGATGCTGATTCTGTCGTGATCAGCTGATCTGGACCGGGCTAGGCTGGTCTCTGTGGGTTTGCTCATGTGTTCATGGTTAGCTGAAGACAAGACGGTTGTGCCGATCGTCGCATACCTGGGGATGGCCCTGGCTAGGGCCTGGCGAACAGGGCGTGGTGACCCGGGAGCCATGTGTTTCCTCCTCCAGAAGGCGGGCCCAGGCGTGTTCCTTTGGTGGTGCTGGAACTTTGAGAGCTCACAAATTTTAAGTTAAACAAAACGCAGTAAGAACCATGCAGAGTTACAACCATCCTAATCGAGGATTCCCCCAAGTTTATATATATTAATATATAAGCTTGTATATATCAATATGTCAGAGGGAGATTTATCCTAAGGTTTACCAAAAACAAAACAAAACGAAGAAACAAAAAACCCAAGTCAAACTAGTAAGTTAACAGTTGGAAATTTCTAGTGTATTAAAATTTGGTATATGACACATTTGAGCATGTCAGTTTTCCTATGAAGCTTTTTAAAACACTTGTAAGTTATTTAAAGAATGTTATTTAAGATAGCCTTTTGAAAGATCCTTTGGAAAAATATCCATGGTCCTCTGGGGCATCTATGGAACATGATTTGGAAATGTCAGTCATTTATCGTACTGCTGAACAGACCAAGACCCAGAAAGACTAAGTGGCTTGCTCACTTGTCATGCCAGACACCGCAGACTCACAGTGGGAACTCCAATCTATCACAGACACGGTGTATCCCCTGGTAATCCCAAGCTTTTCTGTGTAAATAACGATAAAAAGTCGTGTAACACCCAGAAACAATTTTTTATGGTAAACAAAAAGGTTGAGAATGACGGTACAAACTTTTCCCCACCTGAAATGGTAAAACTTTCTGATGACAATGTACTTTCGAAAAGAAAGCTATACGCATTGTGAGTCACTTAATTCATTGTGTTGGCAGCACATTACATTGCAGACTACTTGAGTCTTACATTTGCTCTACTTCTCTCATCAAGGGAATTTGGTGATGTTGGACAACGGAATACATCCAGCAATATGATGGTAGATTCTTAACAACTGGTCTCTGAAAACCAAAAGCACACATTATTCGTAATGCTTATGGACCTTTGTGGTGTAAATATTCCCACCATGGCTGATTTTAAGCTACCAACATGAGGACATGTGTGTTAGTCACTTTCCTACAAGTAAGACAAAATTCTGGACACACACAATTTAAAGGAGGATGATTGCAGATCACAGCTCAATGTTCAGGTCCAGACAACAGAAAGATGCCCTCCGAGGGCCGTGTGTTATGTCCGGTTACAAAGGCCTTCTAGGAGCACGGAGGACATGAGTGGTACCCACCTCTTGCCCCCATCCCATCAGACTTCCTTCCGGAGTTAGACCCTATTACCTGCCTGGGACGTTGGAGAGTTTGCTTTTCTTAAAGTTCACAAACACATGCCCACCTAAAAGATTGCACCAGCAACTCAAATTTGTTTATAAAACCTGACTGCTTTAGATCTTTTCCTCCTTGACTCTTGGTGACACCAGTGCTGTCACCACGGGTACTATCTTCAGCTCCATCCCTCTCTTACAAGGTCGCCTTTCCTAAATCTTGATACATTAAATGCAGGATGATTTACAAAGGATTCGTTTTTCCCTTCCCCGTTTTTCTCTTCTTTTCCCCTTTTGGCACAATACTTTCCCCCCACAGCCTTAGATCTTCAAACTCAGTGAAAGTCACATTCTGAGACAGATGAGTTTGATGAGATTTACATAATGATGGCAACTCCCCTGCTGCTAGCAGCTTTGGTCTGGCTCTGGAAATGTGGGTGCTGTCGGCTAACCCTGCCTTAGCGTTTTGTGGTGAAAGCTTTAGTTGCTTTTCTTTCCAAGTCGATGGAGCCAATCAGTCCACTTACCTTTAGGAAAATTAAAACAACAAGGAACAAGGTATTTGTTGTCTTTCTTCTTACCTATTTGAACATTTATCAAAACTGAGCCAAGTCTATTTTTAACAAGACATTGATAGGTGTGTATATGTTTGAATATATGTGTTTGGGGTGAGAGTAGATTCTAAGTGAGGATTCTGCACTAAAATGGTGAACTTAGTGGAGAAAGATTCTAGTATTTCTGGAAGCTAATTCTTACTTCTGTGCTATGGACAATGGAAATATTTAGAACATTCTTACTTACCTTGTTTACCAGATTTTTTTTCTTTGGAGCGTGTGGACTGGCTCATTCAAATACTGTTCTCTGTGGTTTCCTTGACATGATCTCATAATTTTCCTCCCATCTCCTTAGTCTTCCTTACCGATGATTTAGTGGACTCTTCTTTCCTTGCTTGAGATTCACAGCACTGGGAATCCCTGATTCCCTCCTTAATCTGTCTCTTCACTCCCCGTCAGTTTATTTGCACACATTTTCATTCATTTCAGTTCAGTTTTACCACCTCTGTCCACAGAGCTGCAACCTGTTCTATCTAAACTTTCCTGCCCCACAACACCCTTCCTGACTGGATGCTGCTCACGATGTGGTACGATACACGGACCTGCTAATTCTCTCCTGTAACTGCCTTTCGCCTTAAGTTGAAAATCATGAAGTTATCTTTAATGAGAACGAGAATAAAGTATACTGAGGACAGATGGTCTTGTCAAATGTTGTACAGGTTTATCAGAGTTGAGCTTTAGGTTTAATACTTTCCCAATTTGTATCTTCTTTGCTTAATGAGTTGCATGTATAGAACAAGACAACTGTGTGCTTCATAGGCATGGAGGGGAGATTTTAATGAAGGGACCTGTGTCTGGGGCAAGCAGCTTTGGAAACTCCTGATACATCTTCTATTCTTTAGGTGTCTCCTCGCTTGCATGTCTTCTTGACAATTGCCATATTAAAGTTTTGGTTTCCCCTTTCTCCCAAATTCAACTTGGAAAGCAAACATTCTGTATTTCCAGAGGGGATGGAACCAGTTTAGAAAATTTCTTCTCTTTCGAGTCAGCTAGTGTTAGGATTTTTTAAGTAAAGTATCACAGAAAAATCCTGTCTGGAGAAAAAAATGAAATATGTATCATTAACTGGCTGGAAGATGTCTGCTAAAAATGATCCGCTATCCTGCTCCTTCCCGGACTGCAAGCTTTTTCCTTCCGCATTCATCTGTGCGGTGAGTGTGGCTGAGAATGTACAAAGTCACAGCAGATAAACTTTCTCATCTGCGTTTTGACCTTGGTTTTTAATCTGCAGTAAATCAGAGGAAAATGCTCTTTCTTTCCTAGTTCCTGTTTGTTTTCTCCCTCTTGCTTGCAAATGTATCCTCGGGCCTTAGAGATTTATTGTGCCTTATTCTAATTTGAAAGCTGCCATTATTTAGTTTAATTCCCCATATACCACTCTCTCACCTTTTCTGGAGACCAGAGTTCATAATCCTCTCAGTTCACCCCACAGTTTTTCATTCAGTATGCATGTTGAATCTGCCTAATGTTCACCACTACACTAGGTGCTTGGAATACAAAGATGTGTAACTCACGCTCCCCGTTCTCAGAAAGACCTCATCATCCAGCTGGGGAGACAGGGCAAAGACAGGAAATTACATTACAGAATGATAAGTGTGGTGGAAAGGCAAGCAAAAGGGACGGAACTCCAAGGAAGAGAAATTAATTCTTCCCAGGGAGTCGAGCAAGCCTCTTCCGTAAGGAAAGCAATGCTTGAATTATTTCTTGGATTAGGTAATCTGTGTGGTGAGTTTTGTTCCAATTAACATGTAGAGACAGCAGAGGCTAACAAGTCTTCTCCTGCCTCCTTCTCTTCATTGGGAGACATTAGGAAAGATCTTAAATTAAACCATAATGAGTATTCTCATAAATTCCTCTGTGGAGTTATTGCTTAATGGTATATTTGTTTATATTTCCTAATTTAAGATGACTCTGGAGCAACCCTTGTGGGCTTGCATTTCCTGGTTTTCCACCAAGGTCTTGTTCTCACACTGAATCAATATTCTCTAGAGTGGAAAATGAAAAGATGACAAATGCCACCTTCCTCGTTTTCTTTCTCTAGAGTGGAATTACCGCTGATACTCTGAATTTAGATTATCCTGGATTATATGGGTGGGCTGAGCACAGTCACTGGGCTTCCTCGATGTGGGAGAGGGGTCAGTTTTGGAGAGTAACTGGATGTGGAAGGGACTCACTGGCCGCTGTGACCCTGTAGCCAGAGAAGAGGGCGGAAGTCAAAGACTGGTGGTGGCCTCTAGAAGCTGAGAGGGGCAAGCAAATGTGTTCTACCCAGAGCTTCCAGAAGAGCCCAGTCCTGCAACACCTTGATTTTAACCCAGTAGAACCATTTTGGCCTCCAACTTGTAAGAATGTAAGACGGTAAATTTGTGTTGTTTTAAGCCATCTGGCTTGTGGTGATTTGTTCTAGTGTCACAGGAGGTGAATGCAGTGACGGAAGTGTATCCTCTGTTACAAATTCTTACCTTACACATCATCCATGCCCCCTTCTTTCTCATGATTTCAAAAAACTCCCCTGTTCTTCTCTGCTCTGACCCCTGCCAGGCCTTCTGACTGTTGGTTCGGTTACCCACATTCCTGTTAACTAAGGAACTTTTCCTGATTTTCCGTTAGTGCCATTTCAAAAGAAATGTTTGACATCCAGTCGAAACCCCCGATTATTGTATGCCTTGGTTCCCTCTTACTGTTTAAATACACTAATGATTCCTACTACCTATCTAAACACACTTTTCTTAAACAGTTCTATTAATGGAACAGTTCTATTAATGGCACAATGAAAAGGTACACTGGAAACATTTAGCAGATGGCTAACTCAGGGCCCAAGTTTTACTTCTCGCCTCTTGCAAAGCAGTAGAAGTTAGTGGTGCGTGGTGGCAAGGTTGAGCAGGGACGTGTATTGGCTTTGTGTGAACACACTTCCAACTGGCTAGTGAGGAATAGTCTTCTATTTTCGTACACATGTCCGGGTACTGTTCTTTTAGGCATTTCTCATCATTCTTCCACCCTTGCTTACTATGTTGTGGTATACCAAGGCCTGGGGTAGAAGATGAAGTGCTTATGAGGGACAGCCATGGAAACAAGAGGGTAAAAGTTCAAATGACAGAAAGCTGAACGAAAAAAAAAATCTTTGGGGCATTTTTTAGAGTATAGACTTAGCTATTCTAGGATCTAAAGAAGTTTCTTGATGAGTCATTTGTGGGTGAGCTAAAGTAGGTCATTACTTGGCGAAGTTTTTAGAAACATGGTGCTTTCTCAAAATTGCATTTTCTCCATATTTCTTCACTAAGCAGAACATGTTACTTCAAGTTACAACTGAGCAGGAAATAACTTCCAAGAATGTCTTGGCTGGAAATCAGAGTCAGAGCTGCCCTTGAAGATAATGTTTGTTGACATGTTAACTTTTCATAGTCCATGTCAATTTTCTGTTGCCACATCGTAGAGGGAGTTTAGATTATAAACTTTCCCTTCCCCTCCTTATCTTACAGTAGCCTGTTCAGGTTTATTTTGGTATTTGATTTACCTGAGCTTTATCTTTTTCTTTCCAGTTTGTTAAAATATCTAACACCCTGTGAAGTGATTTTAGCTGCAAGAAATACCTAGAGTAATTCTCTGTTAAAATATCAATGCATTTTTAAAAAGTATGATAATGATGGTTTTCTTTTCTTTTCTTTTTTTTTTTAAAAAAAAACTCAGTTCTTTATTTCAGAAGCATGAATAACAGATTATAAAGAGAAATAGTAATTTCCTGGCTGTGACTGGACTTGAACCCTTGTGGCTATTTTAACTGAAGAAAGAAGCCAGTGAAAAAAGAACAAAAGCAAAGAGAGGGAACCAGAAATAATACAGTCGAGACTGAGGGACAGATATCCAGAGTTCCAAGATTCAGAGAAATACCATGGACATTTTTAACAACAGAAAGATAATTAAAAAAACTCCATTTTAATGGACATTTAAATAATCTCCATATTTAAAATCATGGGGGAGGAAAAACAAAGGCATTCTGGAGACTGATACACATTGTAGATTGGAAAAAGAAGAGAGAA